>LPNX010945960.1:213869-248491 GCA_001517045.1 Pseudotsuga menziesii
GATGAGGATGATGACGGTGATGATGATGATGATGATGATGATGATGATGATGATGATGATGACCATGATGAAGCTGATGAGGATGAGGGTGATGATGATGAGGAGGAGGAGGAGGATGATGAGGATGAGGATGAGGATGAGGGCGATGATGATGATGATGAGGATGAGTATGAAGGCGATGATGATGATGATGATGATGATGATGACCATGATGATGTTTATGAGGATGAGGGTGAGGATGATGAGGATGATGATGATGATGATGATGATGATGATGCTAATGAAGGTGGTGATGATGATGATGAGGATGAGGATTAGGGTGATGATGATGATGAGGATGAGGGTGGGGTGATTCCATGAAGATGGGTAACACTTTTTGGCCAAATGTGGCGATGAAAACCTGATTTTTTACTCATGTACTAGAGAGAAGCCCTGAAAACGCATATATGCCATGTGAATTTTGACTTGCAGTAAAAAAACAAATTGTAGAATATTATGTTGGCTTCATAGTGATATTTTTTTAAAAATATTCCGATATCATTTAATGTGTGAATTTTTGCATTTAATGAACTGTGTGACCTTAAAAATTTGAAGAAGCTAATAAGTGGCTCGTGTCCACGTAGAGTAATTCAATCTTGCATTAATAATTTAAAAAAAATAAATATATGAGCATGATCTACATAAAGTGCAGTGTGATGTGCATATTTTTTTGTTAATTTTTTTCGCATTATACAGTTATTTATTATTTTTCGAAAGTGACCACATTCGATTTCAGCATCGTTTTAAACACATATTTGTCCACGTAAAGGAATTTTTTCTATTTTTTCAAAAATTGAAAAACCAAAGATACCCTTTTGAAGAGGACAAGTCGATATGTGATGTGTGCATTTTTAAGAATTTTTTGGCTGTGTATTTTTAACTCTGCAGATATTTCTTTGAGCTGCTTCAAAGTTGCAGTGTGGTTTTCTAAGTATAAGTTTTAAAAGTAATTAAAAAATAAATATCATATGAATGCCAAAATGCGTGTATGATACGTCAATGGATAGAAGATTCGTTGGTGAATCTATCGGTATCAACTCCGCTCAGTTATGTGCTAGGAATGGCAGGGTTTACACCTCTGCAAGGCACATGAAATTTTCCATTTGTTTGAATGAGGGCTAAGTCTGTTTTTTTAAGCCCTCGACCGAGGTATGAACCTCAATCGAGGTATCTAAATACCTCGGTCGAGGTATTTAAATACCTCGGTCGAGGGTTTTTAAAGCCCGCAATACCTCGGTCGAGGTATTTAAATACCTCGACCGAGGTATTTAAATACCTTGGTCGAGGGCTTAACAAGCCCTCGGTCGAGATATTAAGACCTCGGTCGAGGGCTTAACAAGACCTCGACCAAGGTACATTTTTATGTTTTTGCCGAAATGTGCTTGCCAAAAAGTGTTACCCAGGTCCGTGGAATCACCCGGTGACAATGAACCTAATTAGGATGAGGGTGATGATGATGATGATGAAGTTGATGAGGGTGATGGTGATGACGATGATGATGAACAATGATGAGGAGGAGGAGGAGGAGGAGGAGGATGACTATGATGATGATGATGATGAGGATGAGGGTGATGAACAATAATGCATTGGGACAAAAAAAAATTAGTTAAGACAAAACGCATATGCGTTATAGCTTTATCATATCGCATATGCGATATGAATAAGCTATAATGCATATGCATTATTTTAAAATTAAAATAATTAGCGAGATTAAGGTTTGGCATTAGGTTCAGAAGTAGCTTCGAAATACCGAACCTATTGGCTAGGACAAATAAACCAAAGTTATTGCTTGTGTTTTAGAACTCTATCAATATGCTCAGTTTAGATGGTGTGTTTTGATATGACATACACAATATTTTTTTTATGAAAATCTAGGATATTGTAGAGTACGATCTTACGATTCTGAATATGTAATTTTTTCCTTCAAAACTATGTTTTATTTATTTATAATTATTTTTCTAAATGACACACATCAATTTTGAAAAATACATACGTCGATTGTTTGTTATATAACTTTTGATTTCCATCACCATTTCCCAAAAAAACTATATGGTGCACTAGACGAGATCAAGCTCTACGATCTTATATTTATAAATCAAGTATTTCATTCATTTTTGCCCCTAAAGTGTTGCACCCGCACATAAGGTTTTAATTTCTAGCTTTTCTCACTTCAATAATTAATAATAATAAAAAATAATTCTTGAAAAAATCTGAATAAATAGTGTTGCACTAGGCCTGTATGTCTTTTATATGTCTTCAATATTTTATCTCAAATGGACATCATTTACCTCATATAATGCTACACCCGCACAAACATATATGTTAAGATGTGCTGAAAATTTGAAAACCCACTTTCACGGAAACTAATTTTATAATCATTTACACACATTTTCTCTGCATAAATGCTATATATTATGAAATCTTATTCAATTTCCTATATTTTCTATTTTTACTTCATCTTCAAATAAGTTAGGGAAGTACCCCTAATTGTCACCTAAAGTCAGAGTTTTCTATTTATTCTAGTATTACGTGGCATCTAAAGTGTCTTTAAAGGAGTCCATGATTGTGCATCAGCCCGAGAGTAAAATATAAGAGAGCATACCTACATGTTGTGTAAATACATGTCCTATGTGTAAACCACAATTGTCCACAACATCCTGTTATAATAAAAAAAACCAAAACTCTCCACACCACCAAGCTACATTGGAAACATGACCTTCACAAATTAAGTACAACCTTGTTCATAGTATAGAAAAAATCCTCATAACAAAAAAATCTTAAGCTAATGTTAAGTATCAATGAGTCAACCATTAATAGTATCACATTTTTTTTCCAACTCTTTAAATGAAATATAATGTAACATCCCTAAATGAAAAATAAGTCATAATATTAGGCCAAATAAGTCATAATGTTTTTTATTCTAAGAGATAAAGTGTTCCAAAATATTATTGATAAAAATAAAGTGTAATCTCCTATATCAATCTAAAACTTTGGTTATATTAAAATAATAGTTTTAATTTTTATGCCAAGAAAAATAACAAGTTAATTCATAGAGTCCCTAATAGCTTAAAATAAAGGAATAAAATAAGCATTAATAAGATAACCCTATTCAGTATTTTTTAAGTTCTTCCCGTCAAATTTAGATGGTATAATTATTTTGCATTGTTTCAAATTGAAGAACACTTTCAGCATGGTAAATTTTTGATGATATAATTATCTTGCATTGTTTCAAATTGAAGAGCACTTGAAGCATTCATTTCATGCATAATGATCTTGCATTGTTAGGCTTGGAAGCCTCTTCAATAAGAGGTTTTATTTCGTATATCGTGTCATAATCTAATACAGTATCACATGAGTGACTATAAAACCAATGTGTACAATGAAAAATTGCATCCAATAAATGTTTACAATGCAAACTTGTTGGAGAGATTTTGTGTATGAGGGGTTTTATATGTAAAGGAAGTGGTATAAATCCCTTATATCTCTTTTCTAAAGACAAACAAATATGTATGCTATAAAAAAACACTGTATAAACACTGCATGGATTTGCAATGCCATTTTCCATAATAAATTTATAGTGCATATTGTTTTATAATTACTTGATTTTAATAATATATCAACATACTATTTATAAATTTTATATTTTTTATGTTTATTTGTTTTTAAATAAATTATAAAATTAAAAAAAAATATATTATCAAACTTAAAACTCAAATTGTAATATCTATTTTAGGCTTTATAAATTGTTTGTAGTTTTTCATTTAAATTATATATATATATATAAAAAGATACAACTTAGTGTGAGAAAGGTTATATCATTAATGATTACTTGTAACTTTAACATTACAAAATTGGTTAAGCAATAATACTAACAAATGTTTCATAAAGTATATATGAATTGAAGTTGATGTCAAATGTGGATGTGTCACAAAGTCATAAATATTGAATATCATTTTTTTAAGTTAAAAAAAATTAAAAAAAATTGATTCTTTTATATTTAATGAACCCAAAGTTAAAATGGATATTGATTAATTTAGTTATAATCATGTAATATTTATATAAACAACATGTTTATCACCACTAAATTGATTTCATGGAATGAGCTAACCTATAGACTATTTGCATCTTTCTCGACCAAAGTTGTTGGAATTAAGGGAAGGAATTTTTGCTGAAATTGCAATTTTGGTTGCAAAAATGGATTCAATGCCCTTAATAACCACCAGGGCACCCTCATTATGCAATTTCAACAAACTAAAACTGTGATTTCAACAATTCCTACCATATTTAGAATCTAGAGATTAACTCACTCTTGATTTCATTAGTGTAATTTATTTATATAAAGAATGAGATTTGTATAAATATCATATTCAAATCTATAGATATTTAAATCGAAAAATGAAATAAGGGTTATTGCATTGTAAAATGCATTTGATTTTTTAATGTAAAAACAATTATATATATTAGAAAGTGGTTCACCATGAAAACCCAATTTTACACCATGGCTACATCCATTTGGGAAAATATATTATACTGGCTAGGCAAGTATACATGAACTTGGGCATCATTAATAACTATAAACGGCTCACCAGCCTAATATTTCATTACATACAAGGGCTGCCAAAGAGCAAATGTCCCCAAAGAGATTAGAACCCGGGTGGGAAGTGTAACAACTAAATCTGCACCACCCAAACTACACCCCACTGAATTTTCAATGATTTGGAGTTGATTTAGAATTAAATTGAAGATCTCCCCACCTAGAGGAGCTGTAGACTTCCCAGCATGATGCGTTTCCTTCTCCTTTTACTTTTTCCTCAAACATATTGGTTGTCATTGTTAATTTACTTTTAATCAAACTGCGAACTGATAAATTCCTTGCCTGACATTGCTTTCCTTTATTCCAAATTCCACAAAGCTCCACGCTACTAGAGACTTAACTCGGAAGTTCATGACTTCACGGGCATCCCATTCACACAGCCAGCCAATGTAGTGCAATTAGTGGGTAACTGGTTGGAAGCAGCATTCAACGGTCGTCATATGGAAATCGTCGTAGTCTGTTCGTTCATTATGGAATCTCAGTACTACATCAAATCTCTCCCGGTTGTTTGTCATGCAAACAATGGACAGATAAGTACAAAATTTCGTCAGGGTTTAAAGATACTGAGAATTCTTAGCATCTCGTTTGGACAGTGATTTGCAGACTCCAATCAAACTCTGTCATATCCCTTTCAAGTATTTTTTCCACATGTCAGAATATAGCTAGACACATAATAATCAGTTGGTAATCACATAATAATCAGTTGGTAATCGATCACCATTTGGTAGAGATAAATTAAAGGGCTTCTTATCGTTTCAGAGTTGTCCTTGTCAATGGTGAAAGGGATACATAATATGAAGAGTATATGCAAGTATTGTAGCTTTCAACCTGTATAATAACTATTAGACATGTAAGAACTATCTTTACTTAATCTTTATGGTAGAATTAAATAAATCTTCTAAATACATGAAGAGTTACACAATTGATTGGAATAAAAAGCTAAAAACATTTTTATAATAACAAATTGATAATAATTAAATAAAAATGATACAATTTCATGAGTAAACAATTATGAAAATTAATTAATGAAATAAAAATGATACACTTTCATGAGTAAAGAATTATGAAAAATTAATTAATGGTGAATTGCGTTACCTTCTCATATGTTCTTTAAACTAAGACCACATATTTAGGTTAACTCTTTTTAAGTTATCTTGTTTTTCATGTTAAACATCTCATTTTTCAGGTTATTAATCTCATGCTTCTTTTTTATTTGGTAAGTTAATATTTAGTATATTTATGTTCGTTTTTCAAGTCATACGGAACTTTAAATAGAGTTTGATTCAATTTTAAGAATAGTTTTGTCTTTCATATTAATAGTCTCATTCTTTATATTAGGTATCTACTCTGTTAAAAAATTTGGAATGTTATTATGTAGGAAACATCTCACCTTGCTAAATATCTCATCACCTTGCCAAATATCTCATGGAAAATGGCTACCCTCCACAACTTATAAACAAAACTTTTCAACAAGCCTTATATCTGAATACCAATAATCCCAAGCCTTCTCTCCATGCCCATTCAATCATATCTCTTCCTTAGATATATGGTGTTACTAATTGTATCTCTAAACTTTTAATTAAAAAGAACATCAATGTCATCTTTAAACCTCACAACACCCTTAAAAAGGTATTTTGGAGCGTAAAAGATAAATCTAACCCTTTCTATCCCAAGACCTCTACCAAATTCCCTGTTCATGTGGAAAAACCAACATCAGACAAACAAATCGATCCATCCAAACTCGTCTTAAAGAACACATCACAATATCAATCACAGTAGTCTAAGCAAATATGCTATTGCAAAGCATTCCTTCAATTTCAAATACCATATTTTCTTCTACCAATCAAATTTTTTGGCTTCCACAAGTTAGTACTCCTACAAACTTATTAGAGAAGCTCTAGAAATAAAAATCATCTTAATAACTTCTATAAGCTAAGCCATATTTGGAAACCCTTGATTCGTCATCTTGATCATCCATATGAGCATATTTGGGTTCTAAAATGGACCTCATAAGAAAAAGAGTCAACCATAGTTTTTGGATGTGTTGGAATTCAAAAACCAATATAATTTCAAGAAAAGTGTCAACTCTAATGGTTGACTTGACATATTTGTCATAAAGAAACTATTTTTTGTATTTTCAACATATCACCTTATGGTTTTACTCAAATTTCGAGCGAGCGCACTCTTTGGATGAAAAATTGAATTCTGCATCAAATAAGTACCCACAGTGCATACTTTTATGGACCCCACCCCATGAAAAACAACAAATACATTTAAAAACATGTTATATTTTTAAGTAACACATTTTTTATTATGTATTTCTCATTTTCATGGGGTGACTTCCATCAAAACTATGCACTATGGGTACTCATTTGATGCATAATTTCATTTTGCATGCAACAAAAAATGAGAAATACTTAAAACAATGTGTTACTTTTTTAGGTAACATGTTTTTTTTTATGTATTTCTCATTTTCATGGTGTTAAGTCCATCAAAAGTATGTAGTGAGGGTACACATTTAATGCAGAATATAGTTATACATCCACACCAAGTGCTCTCACTCGAAATTTAATTAAAATCATAACATAATATATTGAAAATACACCTCTTCCTCTAAAACTCATAAATATTATTTTAATATTTTCCTTAAAAATTCTATTTCAAACCGCAAAACTTCTATAACACCCATCGTTAAATTGTTCCTTAAATTGTTCCTTCAACCTCTAACCTTTTTAATTTTAATTTTTACTATTATTACATAAATCAAATACCCTAATCTATTCAATTCTTCAACTTATTTATTTCTATAAGATTTTACATCACAATTATAGTCCCTTTTATTGTTTTAGGTCTCTCCCTATTTATTTCTGGTTTGTACTTCCTATTCTTATTCCCTATCATTTTTATATAATATTTTTATATAATATCCAAAATCATATTATCTTTTAGATTTATTTAAATATTATCATTTTTAAATCTATTAATATTTTTATTTTAAATTTATTTTGTATATTACATATAAATATAAATTTATCATTTCATCGTTGTTTTTATAAAATTATACAATTTAATTATATCTTTTTGTTTTTTAATTTAGTAAATTTATTATAGCATTAAATTAATTTTAAAATATTTCAACAATTTAATGATTTGAATTTGAATAAAATATTTTATTTAAATAATATTTTGTTTGGTATTATATTAATCTTTTACTTAAATATTTCCATTTTTTTCAATGCTAATAATTATTATAATATTTTGTTTCCTTTGTTTTTTTTAATTGAACCCATTAATTATTTAATTAATTTTTTTGGTAACCTTTCAGTTCTTTTATTTTAAATTAATTATTATTTTTACTTTTTTTAACTTCTACTTTGTTAATATTCTCTCTTGCCCTATTCCTAAACTTAATGGGTGTTTTTCTCATCCTTTTTTACATATAACCAAATTCTTTTCTTTTGTATCAAAGCTTCTTGTGATTCTCAAGATGAGTAGATTGTCCACCCAAAATGTATTAGTAATTTCTATATATTAACATTCCAAAATTCTTAACACAATGGTTGACTACACTAGAAACATACATACTCATATTAGATATCTAGCCATATCCACATTAGTTCTATGAGGAGGATATCATAGGAATATTGCTTTGAATTTTAAGATTAAAATGTATAAAATCACTTATGCATTTTCTTAATCTCACTTCATTATTTTCTAGAAATGTTATATTCCCAAATTTCACATTCGTATAAGATAACAAAGGAAGAAAAAGTCTCAAAAGCTAGTTTATTTTTATTCCTTTATAATTGTTCTCAATACTAAAATAGGATTCCCACCTTTCATTAATCATTTTCTCCTCACTATAACTTTTAATTAAGTTTGTAATGAAGTTCAATATGACATACTTGTATGGAATACCCTCCTTTAAGTAATTACTGTAATACTAAAATCATGGAAAATTTTAAGGATCCATAATATTCTCTAAGTGTATAAACCTTAGTGAATCTTACTAATTCTTAAAATTCCAACCATAAATTATTTGACAATATTTTCATAAAAATATTCAAATTTCTAAGTGTTCTATATAGTTTTTGGACATTTTTGACAATATTTAGGGTACAATTTTTATCGTATGAAATTTGGTTCAATCATGTTAGAAAAAAATAGAAGGCGTCAAATATTTTTCCAGAAAAAAAAATAAAAATTTATCCCATGGACTAAATTCTGCCTCTAAAATTTTCCATGAATAAAATTAATGCAAGTGATTTTGTTGTATTTAATTATCAAAACATGTATTTTATTAACATACCCATGTAAGAACCTAAATGTTTGATAATTCTTAGTTGTTTATTGATATCAAAGAGGACCTCACCATTATAATCAACATAAAGAAGAAATATAAGACAATTCTGGCTAATGTAGTGCTACCACAACATACTTCTTCAAAACATGCTTATAACTTGTTAATGTAAATGCCAAAAATGGTTAGAATGCAATATAATATAAAACAAGAATCCACAAGATTTCTCATTTTTTTGGAGCTCTCATTTAGTAGTTGTTTAAAACTCCATTTCAAAAATTGTTGCTCCTAGTAACAACCTTTTTCTTTCAAGGTCTTTTCTTTTCCAGTTTTGAATCTTCTTAGTCTTAAAGTATATAACTTTGTTATTTTCAAATGTGTTTTTTCACCATTTTTTTTTCATTTTTGTTTGAAATCTGTAATATTTTTTTAGATGTTGTTTTCTTTTATTTTTAATAACAAAAAGAATTAAGAAAACTGAAGAAATTGTCATGCTAAATTTTCCATGTATTTTTTCATAGTTTGAAATTTTAATCTAACTATGTAATATTAATTTATTAGAATTCTATATATATATATATATATACACACGCTAAATACAATATAAAAAAATTTAACATCTTTTAAGTTTACTTCAATGCATCTTTAGACGACTATAACTAAATAATACTATTTTCTTAACACGGACCAAACTAATGTACATTTAGAAGCTAGTTATAATGAAAAACATGTGCATTTTGGAATTTTTTTCGTTAAAAGAATATAAGAAATTGGTAGATCAACCTCGAGAGATGAAGTTCATCTTGGGCACAAGAGAGAATTCAAGATGAATAAAAGTATGGCAAGAATTCCAAACCAAAGATATGGTTCTAAGACCTGAAGGGAATTCTGTAGTGTCTTCCATATGGATCTACAAGAACAAGTATACAAAGAAAGGTTTTTGGTTTGTCTTAGAAATAATAGACTATGGCATGACATACTCTATTGACCAGACACACTTATCTAGTAAAGTAGAAGTATATATCGAGAAAAGAACCACCTGTGCAGAATAGGATTTGTTCGAGCTCAGAAGGCACCCATAGATAATCCCATCTAGTTACATAAGGAGCTTGAAGATCACATAGAGTGATGAATATCTTGACCTTCGGTACAAGGTTGAATATGGAAACCTATAGAAGACAACAAGCTCACAGATGGGTCCAAGATGAACTTTTTGAAAAAGTTCAAGATGAAGGGATCTTGGTATCTAGTAACCTAAGATATATACATAGAATACCAGTAGCAAAAGATCCTACATGTCACTCCAATAGATAATGCTGAGGGAGAATGATTCTCCTCTTTAGGGAAGTACCTACAGAAGATATATGAGTTCGACATGGTACGACAAGGTGGAAAACTTACAAATGGAATAAGACTTTACCAAGAGTAAAGTGGGTTCCAACCTTCAAGGGTGAATGCGGAAGACTAGTATATGTCAATGACCTGACATGATGAACTCATGGTAGAAGCAATGACAGAAGAATACCAATCATGTTTGGGATATATTACCCAAACTAGAAAGCAAGAGTGTGGTATCTTCCAAAATAAAACATTTTGCTGATGGAAGTAAGGAAATATTTGTGGCTAGAGGATTCTCTCAAGAGAGAGGGAATTGATTATGAAGAGACATTTTATCCTGTAGCAAGGTACACTTCCACCAGAACCACCATGGCACTTGCTTCCATGATGAAGCGGGATCTATACCATATGTATGCAAAGACAACCTTTCTTAATGGTATGATTGAGGAAGAGGTTTATATCAAACAACCACAAGGATTTGAAGTCAAAGATAGAGTAACTCATGAATATAAGTTGAAAAAGGCTATGTATGGACTGAATCAAACTCCTAGAGCTTCTTATGAAAGAATAAATAGCTTCCCGACAAAGAGTAAAGCTGATCCTAACCTTTACATGAAGGATATGGATGATGAACCTGTAATACTATTGTTGTATGTGTATGATCTATTTTGAATGGAAATGAGAAATAGATCATAGAAAGAAAGAAGAAGCTAGTTGAAGAATTTAAGATGAAATATCTCAGATTGATGCATTATTTCC
This sequence comes from Pseudotsuga menziesii, assembly GCA_001517045.1. Classification (NCBI taxonomy): domain Eukaryota; kingdom Viridiplantae; phylum Streptophyta; class Pinopsida; order Pinales; family Pinaceae; genus Pseudotsuga; species Pseudotsuga menziesii. The sequence goes on from LPNX010945960.1 coordinate 224,900, forward strand.
TTAGTATGGAAGTGTGGAAGAGCACAGAAGGAATATTTTCAAACCAAGGAAAGTATGCAATGGAAATCTTGAAAATATTTGATGTGCTGGATTGTAAATCCATTGCCACACACATGGACACCAACCTGAAGCTGTTGTTTGATGAGACATCAAATTTAGTGGATATGACTTAGTATAGACATATTATTGGGTCATTGACATATCTGATGAACACAAGGTCATATATATGCTTTGTAGTGAACACCTTGAGTCAACATCTAGTTAAACCTAGACAGGTTCACCTGATAGCTGCAAAGCATGTCATGAGGTACCTAAAAGGTACGATAGACTTGGGACTTTACTATGGTAGAGATCATGACTACAGATTGTCTGAATATACAAATTCATATTGGACAAGAAGTTCCACAGATAGGAAGACCACATAAGGTGAACATTATTGTTTGGGATCCACCATAATCTCATGGTTTAGTAAGAAATAGTCCAATGTTGCTCTCAGCACAGCTGAAGGAGAGTATATTGCAGCTTTCTCCGCTAGTTGTAAAGCGACATGGCTTCGAAAACTCATGTCAGGAATATTTGACATGGAGTTGGATACCACAGTGATTCTTTGTGACAACCAGAGTTGCATAAAGATGAAAAAGAATCATGTGGGATATGGTATGAAGGGAGATATAAAACTCCATTATGTGAGCACCTATGAGCAAGTTGTTGATATGTTGACCAAGCTTTCATGACAAGATTGGTGTAGTTTGAAAATACTTTACTCGCAAGGAGGAACAATGATGGTACTACAGAATTTCCTCCTAAGGAGGAATAGTGATTATATGGACCCTTCTCAAAAGGGTGAAATAGGTCAAAGATATGGACCCTTCTCGAAAAGGAGAAACAGGCCAAAGATATAGAATCTCTTCGGAAAGGAATAACAAGTTGAAGATAGAGACTCTGTTTGGAAAGGAATAACAAGTCAAAGATGTGGACTCTCTTAGAAAATAAGGAATAGGTAAAATATATGGACTCTCTTCAAAAAGGAAAAACAAGTCAAATACATGAACCCTCCCCAAAAAAAGGGGTAGCAGGTTAATAATATGGACCCTCCAAAAAAATGGGGAGTGATGAAGAGACTGACATCAATGATGGGATGACATTGATGCTCCTGCATGAAAGAGTCCAAGTGCACCTAAATATGCTGACAAGCTCCCACATTAACTTATGGACCATAATATCCTCTCTTGAGGATGGCACGTATAACACTATGTTCATGAGAGTGGTCCTTACTAGCTAAGGATTCCCTTGAAGATATTACTCACTCATGGAGAGTACCCACATTCACTTGTGGACAATAGTACCCTCTCTTAAGGATGGAAGGTATAACACTATGTTCATGAGAGTGATCCTTACTAGATAAGGATGGCCCTACAGATACTACTCTCGCATGGAGAGTACCCACATTTACTTGTGGACGATAGTATCCTCTATTGAGGATGGAAGGTATAAGAATATGTTCATGAGAGTGGTTCTTACTAGCTATGGATGGCCCTATAGATATTACTCTCTCATGGAGAGTACCCACATTCACTTGTGGATGATAGTATCTTCTCTTGAGGATGGAAGGTATAACACTTTGTTCATGAGAGTGGTCCTTACTAGCTAAGGATGGCATTGCAGATATTACTCTCACATGGAGAGTACACACATTTTGTTGTGGACGATACTATCCTCTCTTGAGGATGGCGATTATAACACTCTATGCATGAGAGTGGTCCTTACTATCTAAGGATGGCCATGCAGATATTACTCTTGCATGGAGAGTACCCACATTTAGTTGTTCATACCATAGAATAACACTTGCTCAAGAGTGGTCCTAACCTTAGTGGTAAGGATGCTCTATGATGAGTCCTCATGAATGACAAGACTAACATTTTGTATGTAGTCAAGATCTGCTCTCCAAACGATACTATTATATGGAGAGTATTCCTACATTCATATGTAGATACCATAGAATAACACTTTCTTGGGAGTGGTCGTAACCTTAGTGGTATGGATGTTATATTATGAGTCCTTATGGATGACATAGTATAATACTCACTTAGGAGTGGTCCTATCCTCAATGGTATGGATTTTAAATGATGGGGGTCGACATTTTGAATGCAGTCTAGATCTACTCTGTAGACAATACTCTTACATGGTAGAATATACCTACATGTGAGTGTAGATACTGTAGTATAACACTCACTTGGGAGTGGTCCTAATCTTAGTGGTATGGATGGTGTACGATGAGTCCTCATAGATGATAGGGCCTAAACCGGGTGTGGTCGATATCTACATTTAGTTGTAGATGGTTTAACTGATTGTTTTCATGGATCATGCTGATGGAGGATTGCTTCAACCTTGGAATTATGTCTTAAAGTGATCGGGATTTATCATCTCACGAATAGAGCATGTGTACTACAGGTAGCGTGGAGGAAAAGGATCAATTATATTGCAGTATGATGACAAAGGATCAAGAAGGATCGAAGTGCTGTCGCAAAGGATAGAGAAGATCGAAGTGCTGCTGCAAAGGATCGAGAAGATCGAAGTGTTGTTGCAAAGGATCGAGAAAATGAAATTGTTGATGCAAAGGATCGAGAAGATCGAAGTGGTGTTGCATAGGATCGAGAATATCAAAGTGTTACTACAAAGGATCATAATATCGAAGTGTTGCTACAAAGAATCAAAATATTTAAGTGTTGCTGCAAAGGATCAGGAGATCGAAGTGTTTTCGTAAAGGATCAAGAAGATCGAAGTGCTGCTACAAAGGATCAAAATATCAAAGTGTTGCTACAAAGGATCAAAAGATCGAAGTGCTGCTACAAAGCATCAAAAAATTGAAGTACTACTGCAAATAATCAGAAGATCGAATTGTTGCTACAAAGGATCAAAAATTCGAAGCGTTGTTGCAAAAGAATCAAGTGATCATGTGATGTAGAAGATGAATACATTGAAGAGTAATTGTTCTAGTTACTAATTGTGAAAAATTCCTATGACCTATAGATGTATAACCTCGATGATGTTGTAGATATTTTCTCTATGTTCTCCTATAGTCTATGATGATTTTGTCAGTAGAATAACCTTCTCATTAAGGGAAAGTGTTGAATATTGTAACTTCAAAGGATATTCTAAATGTATTTTACTGATGTAACCCAAGGGAGATGTTATTATTCCTCCAGCTGGGTGTTACTATTGTATTTGGTCATCATAGAGTCATGTGGTAAATCCTCCATTGTAATTCGGGTCAATAGTACCCTAATAAATATAATATAATATTGTATTGAGTCTTCCTAAGTGAAGTCGACCCACTTAGTTAAGTGAGGCCGAGTTGTTAGGTTAAAAGTCAAGTGACGAAAAACGTATAAATAGAATAGATGTGTTCCTAATTTGAACACACATTCACTTATGTATATTGCATAGGAGAGAGAAAGAGATATATTTGTTGGAGGGAGGTGCACCTGTCTAGGGTCTTATCTTGTACTTTTTATACATCTTATACAAAGGATGTTTTGTTGGGTTTCTTCCCCATGAGGGTTCCTCGAGATAAATGTTTGTGTTCTTTTGTGTGGTTGTTCTTGTATATATTTCAATGATCCTTTTTCTTATTGTTATGTTGTTATGATGCTAAATGTTATAATATCTTATATAACCATTAAAAACTTAACAGAAATTGCAGTGTTCTAGTGAGATGGGGAAAGCCTATGGATAGGCTTATTGTGGGTCCATAAATGCTTCAAGAAATGTAATAACAAGTAGCAAAGATAATAAAAAAATTGAAGGTATCCCAAGATAAGAAAAAAAATTATGCTGATAAGGAAAGAGTACACAGAGAGTTTCAAGTTGGGAACAAAGCATTTTTTAAAGTGAAAGGAAGACAAATTTATTAAGGTTGCTAAGTTGCAAGAAGTTGGCAGATATATTCTATGGAACGTTTGAAGTCCTTAATAGGATTAAACCTGTAGGTTATGAGCTTTCTCTTCCACCTATTATCAAAATACATAATGTTTTACATGTATCATTATTAAATAAATATGTGTATGATCCTAATCATATTCTTAATTGGGATTAATTGGTCTGGGATACAGGTAGAACCTTAAGGGGAAATTCAGGTCAATCCCATCTACATATTGGACAAAAGAAATAAGACACTCAAGAACAGAGCCATCATAGAGGTAAATTTCAAATGGACCCACTACAGTCTTGAAGAAGCGACTTGGGACCTGAAAGATGAGTTGAGGGAACAATATCCCCATCTATTTGAATATTGATAAAATGAATATAATTTTTTTGAAGTTTATTTTGAAATATTGGACAATATGAACACCGAATAAGATATATAATTTAAGTGGGAGGGGAATGTAACAACCCTTGTTTGAAAGCCCATTGTTTTGTTAATGTAATTTTGTAAAAGACTATGAGTTCTTGTAAGGCCGAATTCATGTTGTAATTGTTTTGTTAATATTAAATTTAAGCTTGCAGTGGTAGATACAACACGTACAATCAACATGGACTCATGTATTCACCTAGGTCAGTTAGGGGGTGGTGTCATATAGCCTAAAATATAAGTATGAACCTATTTAACTCTTCTTGCCTTATAACTTTTATAAACCAATACTTTTCCCTAATTAATTCCTTAAACCTATTCTTGAAGTTAAAAGTGGGTTAAAAAGTTAATGGAAAAATTGGACAAGTACTGTGAAAAGGTGACAAGGACATGCAAGATTGGTGGAACCTTGGGAAAAGGAGGACAAAAAATGTAAAAAAAGGAAGTAGAGGAAAAATAGAGGGACAGAGAGAGAGAGATGGAGAAAGATGGAGAGAACATGAAAGAATAAAAGAAGAAAATGTATTGTGCAGCATGGGAACGTGGTATCATTGAGAATAATTATGACTGAACATAAAATTCATGGTTAATTGGAATCATTGGAGGAAAGAGAAAAAAATCCAGTTCTAGAGCGAGGTGCCCAATTTGACTATTTTGTGGAAGTTGGGTTGGTTGAGTGAACCTGTAAGCAAATTCCTATTTTATTACCTTTTTGGTTGATAAATTCCCTGTTTTTTTCTTTGGTTGCACCAGTGATATGACAATGGTATAAGAAATTATTTTGGTGGAATTCTAAGCACAAATGCAATGACGGTTTTCACGGTGGTGATAGCTAGAATGAAGCTAAAGGAAGTCATCCTACCATCATCGTCACAACAACAAGGGGAGTGTACCTCATCAAGGCCCTCACATGAAGTTGGGTATAGAAGAAACATAGGGTGGCAAAGACATCCATTCCTCTCAACATACCGGGTCTATACCCTTATTAACCAATACTCTGCTGCTACCGTGATTATCATTCCATGTCATCATATCATCACTTTTGGTTAATAAGGTTGACTATATAGCAAGTTATTATTCCACATATCATATCAAGTGCTCGGATGTCACATAGCCCCCATGTCCTATGGGTTAGTAGTTTATGAAATACACATTCATAACCAACATTTCCACTCAATCATAGATTGATCCATATCATTATCACCATGTAACAATTTTAGTTCATCATAGGTACACATGACATATAATACTTCAATATCTCATTGCATAATATCGTATCCACGCGCCACATCATATATTTCACATATTATTAATAAAAACATATAAACATATACTATAATCATAAAACAAAGGAATTATATGATAATCACGACATCGTAACCACATAAACATAGTAACATCATAATCATAGCGGCATCATAAAACATGGTAACATCATATAATCTGGTCAATCATGTTGTGATAAAGTTTACTTAGTTGAGTTGAATCCAATAGATAATAAGAAAATAAAGTGTAGTATGTCCAACTAATAAAAATTCCTAGTCAAAATATTGGGCGTTACATACACCCACCCTTCGAGAAACGTTTTCCTAAAGTCATGGTCAAAATAGTGAGGGAAAATCTCAACACATGGTATCTACATCCTCCCAGATAGAAACACCTGGGATATACTTTTCCCATTGGACCTTCACTTGGTCCACGTGGTCACTACAGAGCTGTCGAACCCTACGATCAAGTATATATAATGGTTCGACCATGAAGGTTCCCTCGTCTAAGACCTGTAATTCCTTTCGATGAATTTTTTGAATCTTATCTTATATGTAATTTTTTAATACATAAACATGAAATACATTATGATTTTTATGCAAGTGCAGTGGTAGCGCAAGATGATAAGAAACTGGTCCAATTTTCTCAAGAATCTCAAATGTACCTATGAGATGAGGTGACAACTTGGTCCCCTATCTAAAAGGAATGGTTCTTTTATTTGGTCTGATGTGAATAAATACATGATCCCCTACCTCATAACTTCTATTTGATATTTGTGCATGAAAATAACTCTTTTGCATATCATGTGCTTCCTTTAACTTCTACCTAATATGTGCCACTTTTTCCTCCATTTCCTGAATCAATTCAAGCCGAATTAAAACCTGATCCTCTAACCTTCCCCAACTAAGGGGTGTCCTACACATTCTCCCATACAATTCCTAATATGGAGGCATACCAATGGATCTATGATAACTATTTTTGTATGTAAACTCCACTAGAGGAATATATTTCTCCCACTGGGTCTGTTGATCCATAACATACATCTTAAACATGTCCTCCATTACTTGATTTACCCTCTTGGTTTGTCCATCTATCTCTGGGTGGTATGTTGAGCTTAGAATCTACTGTGTCCCTAAGGATGAGTGCATGCTTGTCCAAAATATTGAATTAAACATAGGGTCTTTGTCAGAGATTATCTCCTTAGGAAATCCATGAATATGTACAATATCATTTATAAACACTCTTGATACATATGTGACATCGTAAGTGGCTTTGAATGGAATGAAATGAGCACTTTTGGTTATTTTATCAACTACTACCAGGGTAACATTATGTCTTAGAGAAGTGAGAGGAAGTCCTACAAAGAATTCCATCGGTATTACCTCCCACTTAGCAATAGGAATGTCATGTGGTTGTAAAAGGTCGTCTGGGTGGTGATGATCAACTTTAACTTGCCGACATTCAAGGCACCTAGAAACAAAGTTCACTACATCTCTCTTCATACCTGACCAAAAGATTATTTTCTTCATGTCTGCTTACATCTTCTTCACTCTTAGATGTGCACAGTAATGTGCTCTATGGGCCTCTCCAGGGATTGCTTCCCTGGTATCCCCTTCCTCAGGAATATACATCCTCCTTTAATATTGCAACAATCCATCAGCCACCAGATGATACCCTTCATGCCTAGACTATGGTTTCCTTCTACTCTAAATTGTTGACGTCACCTTTAGATATCAATTATCCCTTAGTAGTTATCCCAACACTCTCTCCTTCAAATCCAAATTTAAGGGAACTAATGAGAAGAGTCTTAGACTTCTACTTAGGGAATCTACCACCACGTTATCCTTCCCTTTGGTGTATGATATACAAAATTCATACTCACTCATAAACTCACTCCATTGCCTCTTCCTAGCGTGATTCAAATATCTTTGAGTAAAAATGTAGTGTAAGCTCTAATGGTTTGTTTTAAGTGTGAATATTCTCCCTACAAGGTAGTGCCTCCACAATTTTAGTGCCAAAATTACCTTTGCAAACTCTAATTCATGCATGGAATACTACTCCTCGTGAGTTTTTAACTTACAATATGCATAAGCTATTACTCTGACTTCTTGCATTAGGACCACACCTAGCCCTTAATTCGAGGTGTCGGTGCATATCATGAAGTATTTATCCATGTTTGGTACCTGCAATATTGGTACACTTTTTTACCATCTCTTCAACTTATGGATCTATTATAATACATTCCCCTAAGATAATATGTCCCAAATAGTGAATCTATTTTTGGACGAAAGAACATTTTGACAATTTACCATATACTTTATGTTCTCTTAAGCATGATAATACAATCCCTAAGTGCTATGTGTGATCATTTTTGTTCTTATATTATATAATAATATCATCTAAGAATACTTGCACTAATCGATCCAAGCACTTTTGAAAAACACTGTTCATGAGGCTCATGGATACGAGTGATGCATTGGCTATATCAAATGGTGCCACTGTGAACTTGTAATGCCCAAATTGAGTTTGAAAAGAAGTATTAGGAATTTTGACCTCTTTGTTCCTTAGATGGTTATACCTTTATCGCATATTGATCTTAGAGAAGATAGAATCTTCTTACATCTGATCGAATAGGTTATCAATTCTTTGTATTGGGTACCGGTTCTTCATTGTTGCTTTGTTCAAATATATATAGTCTATTCATAACTGCAAAGATACATCCTTCTTCTTAACAAATATAACCAGTGCACCCCATGGTGATATATTGGGCTTAATTATCCCCAAGTGTAATACTTCTTTTAACTATATCGGCATTTCCCGTAGTTCTAGCATTATCGTCCTATAGGGAGTCTTTGGAATTGGCTCTGCTCTGGGTTTCATTTCAATTATAAAATGGAGCTCCCTTTCTGGAGGTCACTCAAGAAATTATTTTGGAAAGACATCCTTGAAGTCAGATAATACTAGGTATGATTTTAAAAATAAGGTACTTTAATTTCTCTAACTACCTCAACCACAAATAACGGACATCCCTTCATTAGGAACCACTTATATTTCATTGTAGAGATGAAGCGAAGGAACACCTTCATCTTCAAACCTTGGATTTGAATTGTCCTTCATTTTTCATCAAGGCACAACACTTTCTTTGCATAGGAATTAAATAAATATATATGCCATTCTAACCAATCCATGTCAATAGTGAAGTCATAAGTCCCCAAATTGTTGATGTAAGCATCTAACTCAATGGTGCACACTCCCAATTCAACCTAACAATTCCTCACTTTATGACCTACTCTTTGCTTAACTCTTGAAGCCATTTCAACCAGTTTGAATTCATTTTACTTGTAGGATTCCAACTGACATTTATCTAATGCAAAAGGTGAAATAAAATTATCATTTTCACCTATATCAAATAAAATTTTAAGTTTGAAATTGTTTACCTTACTAGTAGATTCTACTATGGTGGAATCATGTTATCCTTAGGTTTTATGAACTGTAGCATGAATCCTATTGTTACTCGAACTAACCATGGGTGTTTTCCATTCCCTATGACTGTTGCTTGACTGAACCTTAGGACACTCTCGCTAGTAATGAGGACCTCTGCATCCCCAACATGAAAAGTTGGGCGAGGATTGCATGTTGCTTGGAGGAATCTTTTGAGAGGAGTTGCTTCTCTTGGGTCCTCTAAAACCACTTGATCTTCTAAAGGAAATTCCTTGTGTTCACCCTTGGGTTGGATAGGTTGCAAGCGATGCTTACAATACTAAGTTAACTGAATTACTACCCCTCTATGTGAACCTATTACCATAAGGAGGAGGCCTATATTTTCCTCCCCTAAAGTAAGGTCGCGAGGCCTTCCTTGAAACATACTGATTGGATCCTTTCAACCTATTACCCCCTTTTCTATCTGACATATCTTTCGCATAACGATCATATTCAACAACCATGGAAACTGAAGTGTGTTTCCATGTCTGCACAACATATGTTATCTTAAAGTTAAGTACATACACAAAACACTCTACTTGACAATCATCTAAATCTAAGTAAGGAACATATTTTACTAGTTCCATAAACCTAGCTTCATACTCATCTACATTCATGTTTCCCTGTACTAAATCTTAGAGTGTACCTGCCTCTCATTCCTTGAAGTAACATGGCAAGTATTTCATGTGGAATCTTTCTTCGAACAACTCCCGAAAACCCATAAGAGCAGTAAGGTTAAGTTGTCTCTCTAGATACGACTACCAATTCAAAGCATCACCTTTAAGCTTAAACATGACCATCCTAGCCTTGGAGCTTGATGTATACTCATTTAATATGAATAATCTTTTCATGCATTCCAACCATGCTTCAACATGATTACAAGGTCATCCTCCAAAAAACTCAAGGACCCTTATCTTTTGCAACTCTCCCAGAATGTCCTAAAGTGGTTCCTACCTTAGTTTCAGTTCCCTCTCAAAACTCTCTCAGCTCACTTGGCTGGTATCCACCTCAATGACCCTTTCTGCCTGCCCATTCAGTGTGGTCATGAAAGACTCTAAGGATCTCATTATGATATGCATTTCATGTGTGGAGGTTTATTTTGGTGGTGTCGATGGCGGTAATAGTGGGGGTGGTAGCGATAATGGTGGTCAATCTCGACCTCTACCTTGATGGGTCGTTACCAAGATTGATCCTCAATCATAGAATGAAACATCGTATTATTAGCATTTAAATAGTGTGTTGGTCGAGTCTCAAATTGTGCATTTTACAAAAAGAGCTATAGTTCAGGGCATTTCGATCAGGCCATCTTGAGGCCACCCAATACTAAACATACTATTTAATGTTTTGAATGTTATATTTTTGAAGTTGTGTTACTTAGTGTGACAAAATTAATTTTCATGTTATTAATTTCTAAATTGATTTATCTACTCATTAAATTTAGTTTGGCTAATAAATTTATATAGATTCCTCATTAATTAACATCTAAATTTAAATGTCAATTAAAATTGTAAATGTTTGATAAATAGATTAATTATAATATCAATGTTAATTACATTCTAAATTTAAAATAAACTATTTCCTATAGAATCTAATAAAACATTTTGTTTTCCCTAAAGTCTGCTACCTAAACTATGGGGTCAACAGTGTTCAAGCACCTCAAATAAAATAATGTTTATATAGGTTTTGTTTAGATAACAATGCAAATCAAATGGGTAAGGATAACAAGGCAGAGGCACAATATCTAAAAACTTCATAAATACAAATGTAAAAGACAAAAATCTTGCAGTAATGGATGACAAGAATTAATGTACATGAGATAAGCTTTTAACATATATATAACTGCAAACAGTAAACAAACAGTTCATATCTGTAGCATATATATATATAAATACTGGTCTTTGAAAACACTTTTCAAATATCAATAAGTATTTAACATTCCCATACATACATGAAGTGAAATATAGAAAACATCTACACAACATTCACTCCATGAAGAGTTCATACTGAACTAAAGAATATTAAAAAAAATTAGATCAAAGGCCTAGTTCCATATAGTATATTAAAATTCATTCAAAATGCAAAATAAGTCCTTACAGAAGCAAACATGAATGTCTGCACAATATCCTAGGACCAACTCCCATGTGTGTCTCCCATTCTCAAAAAATATTACAAAAATATATAGAACACAAATTAAAGATAGGATCTCAAAGTTTGTTTAACAGATCCACTTTTTAAGGCTAAGTTTTCTAATTATAGACAAAGTATAAATAAAAAAAGGAAACCTATTTTATGACATGTGTCAAGTAAGGATCATTTCAAATCCTTCTTGTTGCTTCAGCTAAGGTGGCTAGCCCATCTAGCGCACATGAATTTGCTTGCAAGCTCTTGATGTCCTTCTTCATGCCATGCAGCTTTAATGTCAGCTCCTCTTTATCCTTCATTAACTAATCTTTTTCCTCTTGCACCAGTCTCCTCCTTTTCACTACTTCCTCTGAAACTTGAATCGACTCAGCAAAATTCTGATTCACCTCTTGCAAATATTCCTTTAGCATTGTATTTTCTTTGACCAATTGATCATTGATCTGATTTAAGTGTTCATTCTGTCTTCTAAGCTGCTCAAGTTCTCTGTGTTTTTTATCCTATTTCAATTTTATCATACTACCTCTTGTATCTTCATATGTAACCTTCCTCTTGTTAAGTTTTGCAACCTTTTCCTTTTCTTGCTCTATGAGAATTTGCTCATTACATTTTGCCTATTTTTTTGATGTTTTGCCAACATCAGCTTCAGGAAACATTGATGGATTATCATCTTCTATGTCACTGGAGTTATAGATGCAACTTTTACGATCTAGATCTGGAATTTTTCTTAAACTTTGATTAATGTTATCAAAGACTTGATACATAGCTGATTCTAGCTCCTTAGATCTATTGTTTTCCTCATCATCGCTAGAGCTATCTTGAACACTTATCACCTGCCCTTTATTAAACCTAGGGTTTAATAATGCCTTCATATTCATCCGAAGTTTGTTCATTGGTCTAGTTTTAGGTCTGGAATACTTTTTAAGAGGTTTAAATGTAAACTATGTCTGCTCTGAAATACTTTTGGTATGAATTGGTTCCTTTTTAATTGTCTGCATTCCATTAACAAAACCTAAAACAAGATTATTATTCTTTATACAATCAGGTTCTTCTTCGGGTAACTGTGTCGAGGTTATCTCCTCAACTATCTGTATCTTATCAACATAACCTAAAACTGAATTTTCATTCTTTTCCCATCCAGGCTCTTTTTCTGGTAGTTGTGCCGAGGTTATCTCTTCAGGACCTACTTGTTCATAGCAGTATCTAGATTTATTTTCAGATAATGGTTTTGTTTCACTACTATCAGAAGTCTCTACAACCTTCTTCCTCTTTATTTTCTCTGCATCTTTAAAACTAACTTTGAAACCCCCCCATAAGAGAAAATGGGACCATGACCTATCTAGTTTTCCTAACTCCTGAGTAATTAAAAGCTTAATTAATCCATGGTGGAACATATTACTACCAGAGGAGCTAGGATGGTTTCGAGCCCTAACAAACATCTTTTCTATACTTTTTAATAAATAAAAAGGGAGGTTTAATTTGTTTGCACCTGTTACATGCTATAGGAAACTCATATGATAATGATACACATTGCCAAATCATCCCTCACAAGTGACATACCTTTGGATAATTTGCAATACATCTTGTCATTCTATGAAAAGAAAAGTCCTTTGGATGCCCTTGCTCCAATGTGGATTTTATGAGCTGGTAACAGGTATTGGCTATAGTCTTCATTGATGGTTTTCCTTTTATACCACCTTTCCCCTTCAGGAAGAACACCAATAGCATGCGAGATGGACTCCTCTATGACTATGAATTTTAAACCCCCAACTTGAACCCTAGATCCATCAAAACTCTGACAGAAAGATTGAGTAACCCCAATATGATGTGTTTCAATCTTTTCAAACATATCATATCAACCATTTTCTTTACTCTTTCGAGGGATAAAGGAAATTTCTGCATCCATTTGACATTGGAGGGTTCTGTTCTCAACAAATGGCCACTTGATCGAATTTTCTTGTCCACACTCATAACTGGATTATGAACTATAGATGCAAAACTGGAGCAAGATATCTAAGATATATGAAAGAACCCTCATTCATATAAAATCATAGTTTCTCGACTCTCGTTTTTTCAGAGTACAGAATGTAATTGTGGAAAATGATGAAGGGAAATGGTTTTGTCCAAGCATCAACAGATGTCAAATTATGGACATGAGCACATAGATCGAAGACTACTAGTATCATAATGGAACCTACAAAACATCTCGTCCTTGTTGAGTTGGCAGCATACCCTCTTCTTGAATAATGATCATGTGTTTCCGGCTTGCTTTAGTAACCATATAGAATCAATATATATTTTTTAAAAACTATAAAATTTTGAATGAACTAGAAACATCTATAGGAGCATAAGCTAAGAATTAAAATGTTATAAATACCTAGAGTATTAAAAACATGAAATCAAAACAAACCCAAAACTTAGGATAAAAGGAATAAAAACTCAAGGTTTAAAAGATTTTTAAGGTACAAAACTATCCTTCCAAACAGGGCAACAAACCTAGGTCAAACACATTTAATTTAACAACTTCACTTAACTTGATATTTAATATGATTTTTAATTTACAATTTAATTTAACCTAACATTAAATTTAATAACTTAAATTAACTTAAAATTTAATAACATTTTTAAATTTATAATTTAATTTAACCTAACCTTTAATATAACAATAATTTTGAAACGTTGACCTTCAACTACCCTAATTCACTTACAGGAACCCATGTGAATACTCTGCTACATGCACACAACCACATACAAATTAAACTAATAAAAAAAATCATCAAACGCTAAGAAGGGGTAAACTCTCTAGGCTTAGCCTTTCTTTCATCGATTTTTTGATGAGCTCTCCTCTACAACTCCACCATGGTGAGTATTTCAAGGGTGTATGGTTTTAGGTATACTCTGCAGTGATCTATGTTAGTTTATTTAGTGTTTCTTTTGTTTTCTTTCAAGGTTTTGTACTATAGTACACAGATGTAGGTTAGTATCCAAGTTAAATTTATCATTAGTTATTGTTTTATTATTGTATTTCCTCCAAAGTCCTTTGATATTGTACTTATGGTTCTTTTGAGTGTAATGAGGTATAAATTTATCTTTTGAGCTCCTTCATTTTCTTCACCCCTATTGAAAATTTAATCCACACAACCTTCGGAAGCACACGAAGCTTATGGTGCAGTGATACTTTCATTTCTTGGTGGTACTCACTAGGGCCTTTCCACAGTTTGCACACATGCTATATGGAGCATTGTCCCTTCACTATTGGCATGCCCATCTTTATTGTTATCAAGATTCCAAATATGACATTTATTTTACATATATATATATATATATATATATATATATATATATATAGTACTTAGGTATGACTGTTAACTAAGCCTCCAAGAGTAGATTGGTCTATTTCTCTAACACAAATTTGAGAAATTAAGGGAAGTATCTTAAGTTAAAAGTAATTTTCAATGTTAAACAGTGCCATGAATGATTCACAACCCTAGAAAACTTTTAGAAACAAGTTGTTTTTGGGAATACATTTTGTTAAATTATGCTTCCCAAGGTCACACTTAACGACCTCTTCCATGGATGCCTCGTCATTGGGAAGGGACAACATTATCTAGCTTCCCACAATCCACATCGATTTTTTGAAATCCATCTCATAATCCTATGTCATAAATATATATGAGACATTTATGGAGTTTGAATCTTTTCATCCCACACTTCATGTTGTACTAGCCACTACATTTGGTTAATCCATACGTAAGATATAATTCTCTATGTGTAGGAGAGGTGCTCTTATCTGCCCTCCCAAGATAAGAGATAAGAGATATTATGGAGATTGTCACGGGATCCAACTCCAAGGACTAAGAGTTAATATTTATTCCCTCCATAAATTGTAGTTAGGGTTTTATTATTAGCTTGGACTTACCATCTTTTATTACATCTCATCCAATTTTACCTATATTAGCTGTTAAGGGATAGTAAATTATTGACAACTAATTGCTTTGATATTGAGCGACTAGATGATGATATAATGCATTTGGCAAGAGGATCCACAAAGGCTTATGTGCAGTGAGTGAATGGCTTCAAATTGTGAGTTCCCTTGTTATTCAACATAATACATTAGAGACAATTTATAGCATTATGGCTTCAATCCTCTACAACTCATCTACAACAACCCATATGGAAGTCCATGGAGCTTCAATTAAAGCATTGAAAACTCTCTTGCAAGAAAATAATTTGAATTGCACTTTGATTGATATGGGATATATAAACCTTATCATATACTAGTTTTGAGGAATAATATTGCATTTTTAGGGGAAAATAGGAAAAATACTAATCAGGAAAGTAAAAATATTTTATCATTACTGAAATAGGCCATTTTTTTAATTTAATATATATTACAGGGGAATGGCGTCCTTGCACCTAGAAGGACCACTTCCATAGTTGAGAGGAAGAAGTAGAAGAGAATTTACCCACCTCAATAACTTGAATAGTAAATTATGTCGTATCACCACCCATACATGTCATGTTGTATGTCAATTCTATGAATTTCAACATTCTCTTTAATTCCAACAATTCATTACGAATGTTGATACATAGGAAAATAAAAATCAAGAATTGTTCCACATGAATCCATGCCGAGGGATGCGTGATGTAGGAGACCACCCACAAGCATCTCAAGGCAATTCCACTAGGTGGTGATCACTCGTTGATATTCTATGCTAAGGTTAAATGCCCTTATAATTATTGGTATGCAGGTTAAATGGTATGAAGTTATCGTCCTTATATATATATTCCTGAGAAAAAATTCCTTTATTCATATACTATCATGGACTGCTCGTTAGAGCTTACACCACTACACCTAAGTGCTCATTAAGTTCATTATAGCATATCTATGTGCATTTGTTTGAGCATTGCTTTCAAAAATTACAATAGCACCAGCTCTCAAAGCTTTGGTTCTTTAATCATCAACATGTATGAAAAAAAATTGCCCCCACCAGTACAGACGATTCTCAAAAAAACAATTATGTGTCATGACCATTGTTGGTCCTATAGGTTATCCAAGAAGATCCAATCAGCCCAAACTATCTTATCATCATCACGCCATCACTATTTTTTGCATAAATATACATCATATATCATATTTTTCATTCATAGTCTTACATAATGATTTACCATCAAATTATTTTTCATAATATTTGATCATCATTAAGCTCGCGGTAGCATTAAAGCTTCTTTGGACAGTTTGTCTGCATAGTCATTCAATTTCCTATAGATGAGTTGGAACGAAGTTGAATTAAAATTTTCCAGTTGGCTCCTTATTGCTTTCAACAGGTGTTGAAGATGAGGTGCATTAATTTGCAGATTTATGTTTGCCCAATCTATGGTTAGTTTGGAATCCCCACAAATTTGAATATTTCTTACATTCTTTTCAGCAGCAATTTTTAGCACAGACCATAAAGCTGAAAGCCCGGCCTTTTTGTTGGTTCCCTGACCTAGGGAAAAGTTAATTTCTATTTTTGAAAATTTGTTTAGGTATAATACACCTCCTTCCCCACCTAAGAGTGGCTCTCCTTGACTTGCTCCGTCAAAAAAATCCCATGGAGTTTTCTTCGTCCAAGCTTGAGGGCTTGAGCACTCTCTTTGGTTTTTGTTTTATTTCCTTCTGGTGTTCCACTGCTTTCTGCACAAGAAAGTTAGCAGTTAATTATAGGCTCGTCAGGATGTCCTTGAATATGGCTTTGTTTCTTGTTTCCCAAATAGTGTAAATAAAAACAGCAGGCAAAACTTCAAATTGGCCTACCCTTTCATTTTTCCACCAAGTTTTCATGCGCTGCTCTATTGTTTGGTCATCTTCTATTCTTGAGGAAGGATCCAATTTGGTGACCACTTTCTTCCAAACGTTTCTTGCATACACACAATGAACAAAGAGATGAGCATGTATTTCATTCTTTGCTTTGCACAACATGCAAATTACTGGCCCTTTGAATCCTTGCTTAAGCAACATTTCCCATGTGAAGAGTCTATTATTTAGAGCCAACCAAAGTGTTATGGTAGTTTTCAAAGGAGCATTTGCTTTCCAAATTTTGGATCCCCGCCAGCAATACGAGACTTGATTATCCAACTGGAAAGCTGCTTAATATCCCAATTTGGCTATGAATTTCCCATCCCTAGTATTCTAGGTCCATTTTAGGAGATGTTTCTCCTCACCCAGGTGTATGAAATTTTATCTCAACTGTTTTGTGAAATTATTCCATATAGGTGTATCAGTGCATGAAAGGTCCAACTCATATGAGGTTTTCCAAACCGTACCTCTCTGATTTCTGTCTGTGAACGAGATTGCATCTGCTAATACTACAAGCCCTTTGTCCTTTAGTGTAATTATGATATGATCTAGTAATTTATAATTATCCCCCAATCCAACCCAAGGGTCTTGTCCTAATCTTGTTCTTCTTCCATCTCCAATCTGCCATGCAACCCAATTTCCTACGAGGGGAAAAGCTTCTGCAAATTCCTTCCAGTAAAGAGATCCTCCTTTATGGATTTTTGTAGGTTCCCGAAACCAATCTTCTATTGAGGCATTTGGGAAATATTTTTCTCTCAACATTCTTCCCCAAAGCATTTCAGGGTTCTCAAGCCATCTTCATAGACAGCTACCTGCTAGTGCTTTGCAAAAGAGCTCTAGATTCTTCATCCCCCAACCTCCTCTTGACTTTGGGAGAATTAATTTTCTCCATTTCTCCAATGGGATCCCTTCTTTTTTTTTGCTTGCTGTCCATAAAAAAGAAAGGCATTTTTTTTTTCTGAATCTTTGTTAGTATGACCGTAGGAATATAAGTAATGGATGCCCAGTACACTGGGGTGCTCTGAAAGACAGCTTTGAGCAGTTCTAGTCTTCCTTCCCTAGACAAGAATCGATTTGTACACATAGAAATCCTACTCTCTATCTTTTGTAGAGCCACATCCAGTCTCATGTTGAGTAGGAATTAGGTTTCAATTGTAACCCTAGATATTTGAAACTCTCATCTATTGAGGACATAGTAACTAGGATTAGAATTTTTTCCTGAGTAATAACTTCCTCATCCATGTTATTGTGTAGAAGATTTGATTTTCCCAAGTTTATCTCCATACATGTTTCCTCCTGGTATCTTCTCAGCACTTTCTCTAGATTCTGAATATTGCTTATAGTACCCATCCCAAACATTAGTACATCATCCACAAATTGGATGTGGGTGAGCTCTGTTTGATTGGCTATTTTGACTCCTTTTATCAATTTGAATTCCTTTTCCCTGTGTAACAATATTCTTAGCGCCTCTGCTATCAACAAAAACAAGAAGGGAGACAATGGGCATCCATGTCTCAACCCTGTGTTTGGTCTGCAGAAGTTGGAGAGAGATCCATTTATCAGCACAGTAAAGGAGGAAGAGTTAATACATCCCATTATCCATTCAACCATCTCCTGTGAGGACCCTGCAGCAAACAAGTAATCAAAATACATGATATAGCAGCAGAACTCAAAATCACTTTTATATTAATCGCAGGCCACTTCAAGGGGGAAACCTCCTTTGAGCAAGCTCAATACAAAATAACTTCACCATGCCTTCCTTGGCCTCAACACACACTTATATACTAAAAATAGGTGCCAATACTATGGGTCAAAACCATGGGCCAATATAAAATATGGATCAACAAATACTACAGGCGGATTACAAAGCATATGCGCCCAACAACAATAACACAAACTATGGATCAACAATTACTATTGGACGAATTACAAAGCATATGCGTCCAACAACAATATACTAACACAGTAAAGAGAAGGATTGACATGGGTTCCTAACATCCCCTCCCCCTTAGAAAAAGTTTTGTCCTCAAAGCTTTAGATGTGGAAATTGTCGCTGAATCTGAAGGAGTGGTTCCCACGTAGCATCCTCGGGCTGTATTCCGTGCCATTGAATTAAGACCTCTGTGATAGAGCAAGAGCGAAGCTGACGAGTGCACTTATTGAGGACAGCCTCCGGCTCCAAAAAGATGAATCCTTCATTATCCAGTTCTAGTAAAATAGTTTGGCCTTTGATGTTGGTGCCAAGAACTTTCTTTAGACAAGAGACATGAAATACTGGATGAATGCGGGAAGAAGGCGGAAGTTCCAATTTATAAGCAACAGACCCAATTTTCTGAAGAATCCTATATGGCCCATAGAACTTTGGAGCGAGCTTATGACGCCCTTTGAGTTTTAGTGAGGATTGCTTGTAAGGCTGGAGACGAAGAAAAACCATATCACTGGCTTCAAAAGTGCGCTCAGAACGGTGCTGATCAGCTTGTTGCTTCATGCGATTTCTTGCCATGTGAAGGTTTTCGCGCAAAATGCGAAGAACCTCATCGCAGTTTCGAAGGACCACGTCAATTTCCTGAACTGGAGAACTGCTGGGGGTGTAAGGAAGAAGAACTGGCGGTTCTTGACCATAAAATGCTTCATATGGAGTCATTTTAGAGGCAGTGTGGTAAGAGGTATTGTACCACCATTCAGCGAGAGGGAGCCACTTTTCCCACTGATGTTGTTGCTCAGAGGAGAAGCAACAAAGATAAGTTTCCAAGCATTTATTGATAATTTCAGTCTGACCATCCGTTTGGGGGTGATAACCTGAACTCATCTTCAGTTTGGTGCCAGTGTGGTGAAAGAGTTTTGTCCAAAAATGACTGGTGAAAGTCGCATCACGATCCGAGATAATGGAAGAAGGCATTCCATGAAGACGAAAGATATGGTCCAGGAAAATTTGAGCGAAAGAGGCTGTATAGGGATGGCTGAGAGCACAAAAATGACTATATTTGGAGAGGTGATAAACCACAACCAAAATCACAATCTTCCCTCCAAATTTAGGGAGCCCTTCAATGAAATCCATAGAAATATCTGTCCATATCCGGGTAGGTATGGGCAAGGGTTCGAGCAATCCCAGAAGGGGTGTTGTTTTGCCCTTATTGTGCTGGCAGGTATCACCTTCAGCCACCATCTATTTAATTTTCATTTTCATGCCCTACCAAGAGAAGTTACGTCGTGCTCGTTCATACGTTTTGAGAAAACCAGAGTGCCCAGCTGACAGAGAAGCATGGAGTTCATAGAAGATAGCTTGTTGAAGAGCCGTGTTCTGGGGAAGCACCAGATGACCCTTGTATCTTAGTGAAGCACCATCCTAAGAGTAATGTGGGACAGTAGAAGGGTCGTTGTCCAAGCATTGGATGATGTGAGATAATGAAGAGTCATTGACATAACCCTGTTGAACTAATTGCAACCAATTTGGAACAGGCATAGAAATAGCGGAAAGAGAACCTTGGTCATCAAATGTGCGAGAAAGGGCATCGGCCACAATATTGTCCTTACCCTTCTTATAAGTGATCTCATAGTCATAACCCATGAGTTTTCTAACCCATTTCTGTTGTGTTGGGGAGGATACACATTGTTCTAGGAAATATTTCAGACTGTGGTGATCAGTCTTGATGTAGAAATGATTCCCTAAGAGGTAGGGTCGCCACTTTTGTACTACATGCAAAATAGCAATCATTTCCTTCTCATATGTATAGGTAGCTAAATTCTTACTGGAAAGGGATTTGCTGGTGAACGCAATGGGGTGTTCAACTTGAAGGAGAACAGCACCAAGTCCATTGCCGTAAGCATCACTCTCAATAGTGAAGGGCTTGGAAAAATCGGGCATAGCTAGAACAGGTGTAGTACACATAGCTTGTATCAGCTTGTCAAATGCACACTCAGTAACATGTGTCCATGTAAAAGCATCCTTTTTCAACAGAGCAGTTAATGGAGCTGCAATCTTCCCATAATCCTTGACAAACTTGCGGTAGTAGCCAGTCAACCCAAAAAAACCACGAAGGCTCTTGAGTGTCTTAGGAGGCGGCCAATTGTTCATGGCAGCGATTTTGGCAGGATCCACATGAACCCCTTGTGCTGAGATAATGTGCCCAAGATACTCAACTTCCTTTTGGCCAAAAACACATTTAGACTTTTTGTCATGGAGATGATGATCAGAGAAAAGTTGCATTACAAGAGCCAGATGCTAGAGATGTTCAGCCCATGTTTTACTGTAGATGAGGATATCATCAAAAAATACCAGAATGAATTTCCGCAAATAGGGTCGGAATATTTTATTCATCAAGGCCTGGAATGTGGAAGGAGCATTAGTGAGACCAAAGGGCATGACCAAAAACTCATAGTGGCCATCATGTGTGCGGAAAGTTGTTTTAGGGATATCATCCTCATGAACCCAAATTTGATGATACCCAGAGCGAAGATCCAACTTGGAGAAAAAATGAGCACCATGAAGCTCATCAAGAAGCTCATCAACAACAAGAATTGGAAACTTATCCTTGATGGTGAGGTGATTAAGTGCTCGGAAGTCAACCCAGAGGCACCATGACCCATCTTTTTTGTAGACAATAAGAACTGGTGAAGAAAAGGAACTTGTGCTTGGGCGAATAATACCTTGCTTCAGTAAGTCCCTAACGAGGATTTCAATCTCTGTTTTTTGGTGAAATGGGTAGCGATAGGGCCTGATGTTGGGAGGAATGCTTCCAGGAAGGAGCTGAATATGATGGTCCTCTAGTCGTGAAGGTGGAAGGCCCACTGGTTCAGCAAAAACACCTGTATATCGATCCAGAATTTGTTGGAGATCCAAAGGAGTAGTGGGGGTCGCTGATGGTTGCATTTGAATGGAATGGAGTTGAGCGATGACACCATGGGAACTCTTCTTAAGGATTTTTTCCATGTGATGTGAACTGATGATGCTGAGATACCCTGGTTGTAATCCTTTCAATGTGTGTTTGTGTCCATCGGGGGAGAACTGCATCCAAAGTTCAGCAAAATCCCATAATATGGGGCCAAGTGTGCGCAGCCATTGAGCGCCCAAAACCACATCACATCCTCCTAAGGTCAAGGAAAACATGTCAGAGCGGAGGTTATAATCTCCCATAGAGATACGCACATTACGACACTTCTCTTTGCAAGGTAAGGTGCCCCCATTGGCAACCATGACTTCAAAGTTGAAGCAAGGATGGATAAAACAATCAGCTTGTTTGGCGATCTGAGGGTCAATGAAATTATGAGTGCTACCAGAATCAATGAGTATTGTAAGAGGAAGCTTCTTGAAGTAACCATGTACCCACATTGTTTGGGGGGCAATGACTCCAGCTAAATCATGGAGGGATATCTAGGGCTGGTCGTCTTGAGATGGAGGGTCAGTAGGCGGCTCCTGAGTGTCAACCGGAGCATCCATTGTATCGGAAGATTCTTCACCAATTTCAGAGCCAGGTGGAGAATCCACATCCAAGAGATAGAGATTTTGTTGAACACATCGATGTCCCCGACTGAATTTCTCATCACAATTATAATAAAGCCCTTTTTCTCTGCGTGCCTGCATCTCTGTTTCAGACAAATGCTTGATTGGAGGTGAGCGAGGAGCTGGCGGACTGGGACGTCGTTGAGAATCCATATTTCGGAAGGGAACAAAAGAGGATTTGGAGTGCTGTTGGGCTGCCATCTTGTCTTCTGCCAACTTAGCCAACCCCAAGGCTTCCATCATTGTGTTGCGACTGAACATTTTGACCTCAAAGCAAATTGCATCCTTTAGACCACTGATAAAACAACTCTGGTAGAAGTCATCAGGTAATCCTTAAGTGTGATTAGCTAGTTTCTCAAATTCAGTTTGATACTCTTTCACAGTTCCAATTTGGTGAAGTTTAGTGAGAGCTCCTGTGAAGTCATCAAAAGCACTAGGACCAAATCATTGCAAAAGGAGCTGGCAAAAATCAGGCCATTTTGGCTCATCATGAGCCTTGATGTACCAAAGATACCATTGAAGAGCTTCCTGTTCCAAATGAAAGGAGGCAAGTGGAACTTGGTGGACATCAAAACTATTATGAAGACTGAAATACTATTCTACACGATATATCCATCTAGTTGGATCAGTACCATTGAAGCGAGGAAAATATAGCTTCGGACCGCGAAAATTGCTGGAAGAAGAGAACCCATTGTTTGATGAAGACTCAGACTGTCGTCTGGCGTTCATAGCTGAATGCTCAAGATGGAGACCGAGAAATTTTTCATCCAGTTCCTGGAGTTTGGCTTGGATGGCTACAAGGGCTTCCTCCATGGTTTTTGCTCCTGTGCGGGTGACAACCATAACTAGGAGTTTTTTTTTTTTTACGTTTGGGGGGGGAGAGTGGGTAGAAAAACAAAAACAGAAACTGTTTCGGTAGAGGAAAATCTGGATTTGGGAAAAAATTGGAAGGGTAATTTGGGTTTGAGTAAGTTTTGGACACTGTCGAAAGGACAGGGAAGCAAAAAATGGGGATTT
>LPNX010945960.1:249055-259762 GCA_001517045.1 Pseudotsuga menziesii
AAAACTATGGATCAACAATTACTATGGGACGACTTACAAAGCATATGCATCCAACAACAATATACTAACACTGTAAAGAGAAGGATTGACATGGGTTCCTAACATCTCCATAGGCATTCCAATTTGTATTAGAATTAGATGAAGAAATGTCCAACTTACCCTGTTGTAGGATTTTGAGAGGTCTATTTTTAGAGCAAATGCAGTCTACCTGTCCTTTTTCATAGAGTGAAGAGCTTCCTGAGCTAGAGATACTGCATCATGTATATGTCTATTGAACAAGAAGCTAAATTGTTCCTCTGTGATGAACTGACTTAAAATAAGCTTTAGTCTCTGGGAAATCAGCTTCACAATAATTTTGTACACCATATTGCAGCAAGAAATAGGTCTGAAGTATTCAAAGGTCTCTCCTTTTTTTTCTTTGGGATTAGAGTGATGAAGGTGGAATTTAGTGCTCCCAACATCTTACCTGACCTTTGTAATTCCCTGATCACCTTCAATAGGTCACCTTTAATCAGCTCATAAAACCCTAAGAAAAATTCAAGTGTGAATCCATCAAGGCCTGGACTCTTCCCTCTTTGGAATGAGGATAAGATAGAGGATATTTATTCTTCTGTTACATCCTTTAGTAGATCCTACTGCATCTCCTCTGTCATTAATTTTGGAAACAAATTCAGCACCTCTAATATCTCGCTTATGGGACATCCTGGAGGGGCTGAGAATCTTCTTTTGAATTGGTCTACTGCTACTTTGGACTTTTCCTTAAACGATTTAACTATTCTTCCTTCCTCATCTTATATCTCCAGTATTGTGTTGATATTTTTTCTGTGAGAACCAAACTTGTGAAAATATTTGGTGTTCTTATCCCTTCTTCTAGCCACAGTGCTTTACTCTTCAGTCTGCTTAGTTTCCTATATATATATATATATATATATATATATATAGCTCTTACTTCTGATGTATTAAGGAAATTAAGATAATGTTTATTATTTTATAAAAAAATTGGGTTTTGTTCAAGTTATCTTTTGTTGTTATTTTATTTTGGCCATTGTAAATTCTGGTTCTACTTTTGTTAACCAAAGTTTCTACGTGTAAAAGGAATTCTTCCTCTCTCTTTTTTTTATTGTATTCAAATTATTTCACTATGCCACAAATTATTATTTGACTATTACACAAATTACTATTTTTTGTTCAATAACTCAATGAAATATATTTTAAACCATTGCTAATATCACAATGAAATTACTTACGAATAGCTTCATTTTATCAAATGAATTTTTGGGTTCACCTTCATGCATTTGCATGGATTATTAATATACCCATCAATGGTATTTAGGGGTTCAATATTTTTAAGTTTTCTCACCAATCCTTTTTTATCACAAAAAACTAGTATGAAAGAGAAGAAAGAAAAAAAACTTATACTGTAACTCTTAAATTTAATTGTATTATATTTTTTTTTTGAAAGAAGACAATTATGTTGGTTTTATTTGTTTCATGAATATGCATTTCCTTTCAACATTGAATACAAGTTTTATAACAATGTTTATGTTTATTTTGGGTAGTCTAAATACGAAAGAGATTGGGTAGAGAGGTTTTTAGACTGTTTTTCTTACCTATTACAAGTTTTGCATAGATTTCTAGTTAATCTTGTTTAGTTTTTGTATGAAAAAGGCCCTTAAGGTCTGAGTGTTTGATCCAATGGATATTATACCATCGTGTAGTACCCTTCAATTAGGAGGGGCCCTAGATCTAACAACAATGTTACACTTTATGTACAAAATCTCATTTAGAGCCGAGATTAATAATAATACCCATTATGTTTTACATCAATATATATTTTTCATTTCCAACTGTTTTTGTTTTCTACATTCGTATCATAGTATTCTAGAAATTTCTAGCATAATTAGGAAATTTTCATAAAATTGTTAATTTCATTGATTTATTTCACCCATGATAATTATAAAAACAAAGTAAAATTAGCATATTAATTAGTAGAATACCTGGTTTTTCGTAGGTTGTATATGGCTTCTTTAGTTTCCTTGGACTAGCTCCCTTTAGACCACTCAGAAACCCAAAAATGATAAACCACCGTACATACCAGCTCTTATCGTTCTATATAGTAGAGAATCGACAGATTTCCTAGGCCTTGAGCCCAAAGACCGATAATCCCTAAGCAATTTTTCTCTGTTCCAATCTTGTTTCCCATTTTAGTACAATGCCGTCAATTCCTTCCAACTTCTCCCAAGAAAATACAACCCCTTAGCATCCCTTATCACTTCCCAATATACCTTTTCCTTCCTCCCAAAAACCATCTGTCTTACTCCATCACCTTCCACCTACATTCCCATAACCAAAAATCTTCAATCCGCTTTCTAGTTTATTACTGGAAGTTACAAGAGAATATTACATTTCTAATCGTGTTGCCTCGAATAGTTCTATGTCATAAATGGTAAATTAATTGGGATTTAAATGTTGATTGTACACTTATTTATTATCTTAGGAAATGTCACCTAAGGGTTCTCTATTCGAGACCAATTTAATAATGTAAGTTCTAGTCATCGCTTTTGTATTAAGTATGGTTGGAATAAAACAATCTGTACTAGTTTTCAAATTGGACACAATATGTCTTAATGGTTTACCAAAAGAAATATGATCTCACAAAATATCTTAACTTGTAATTGAAGTCTAAGGTTCATATAATTTAAATAAATAACATTTAAAAATTGTTCCATCACATCCATTAATTTAGACCATTATTATAATATTGCGTCTAAATATTGACATGGAAAATACTCACCTACTAATAATTTATTAGTCAATCTTTTAACTTTTTCTTATATCATAATCACTAAGACAAGATTATTAATATTATTAAAATAGTATTAATTAAGTAACAATAATAATTAAATAATAATTAAACAAGAATAGATGATGAACCAATAACAACATTTTTTATCATGTGTTTATCACATGAGTATACTAGTACCAACACAGTACCCTTGTTATTATCAAAAATTCTCCCTTGAGGGCTTAACAATCTTACTAAACAATTAAAAAATACCATTATATTATTTAGAACAATTCTCATACAAAGATTTATAACTAGCGACACTTAATCGATTACTTATTACAATGTTCACATGTGCTTAGTAACTTAAATGTTCATTATCTGTATTGGATCACTACACAATTATACTAATACCAACACAGTACCCTTGTTATTATCAAAAATTCTCCCTTTAGGGCTTAACAATCTTACTAAACAATTAAAAAATACCATAATATTATTCACAACAATTCTCATACAAAGATTTATAACTAATGACACTTAATCAATTACCTATTACAACATTCACATGTGCTTAGTAACTTAAATGTTCATTATCTGTATTGGATCACTACATAATTGACTTATTTATTCACAACAGCTTATACAATTATTTAACATGTCAACTATCTGTATATCACCACCATCGTACATGTGCAAAGTGTGCATTCCTGGCCAATGTATGCATAGGTTCGATATGTACTATAAGAAAACATTATCTTCCATATGCATACCTACTAACTAATAATAATAATATTCCATGCATTTGTAACAAGCATACATATAACATAATTACTTTCACATCATTAGTTATTGTATTTGTTAACCATTTAATATTTCCTATACTTATCTTCATGTTCTTATTAACTTAACCAATCAATACAAGGAAGGATACCTACTACCACTAACTCGGTATCAAGAAATATCCAATCCTCAATAGTACTAATGCATCCTCTCATCATAACCTATGCCCACATCCTACCTGTCTTTTCTCTACTAGTAAAGAGGTGGTTGTCAGATTCACCGACCTAACCATATAAGAACCTGAGAGCAATAGTTTCATCTAAACAACAGACGTATCCTCTCCTATAAGCAATTCGACCTTCATCATCACTACAACATGGGGAGTGTGTCTTAGCACGACCCTCCCATGACCTCGGGTATCAAAGAAACATGGGGTGGGAAATACGTCCATCCCTCTCAACATACTGGGTCTATACCTTTATCAACACATACTCTGCTGCTATAAATATTATCAGTCTTTGTCATTGTATAATCACTTTTAGTTGCTAAGGTTTACTATATAGCAAGTTATTATTCCACATATCATATCAAGTCCTCAGATATCACATAGCCCCTGAGTCACGTGGGTTATTATTTCGCAAAATACACATTTATAACCACCATTTCCACTTGATCATTGATTGATCAATATCATTTTCACCATTTCTTTTCAAGTAATAATTTTAGATCATCACATGTACATGATGCAAGGGATATAGTGGAACCGATTTCAGATCTATTTACTAAGTGTAGATAACACCATAATTATCGATTATGTCAACTAAGGTACATAAATTCCAAATCAGAATATATACAGTGAAATATGTGCTACAATACACAACGGTTTTTAAGTTGTTTTCAAGATCCGTGGCTAGTGATTCTTCATAGGTTTAGTAACCTATTTCATAAGTCTAAACTCATACAGCATGAAGATAAAATAAAAAAATAAAAAACTTACAATTCGTTTGAAGGCATTTTCCAGATGTATACATATATGGATTCTGAATCCTTAGAGGCATATATCTTCATTTAATCAAACACGGTAATAATAGGGACACACATTCAGTAGATTCAAAATATGGAGTAACATAGGTCTTTTATTCTTCAATAATTTCCTTTCTAAAACAATCCTTTGATTCCTCTTTTTCACTCTTGCCTCTACCCTCCTCTCGGAAGAGTACAATACCCCTAAAACAATAGAAATCTAGTTACTTAGACTCCTTAAGTCTTTACAAAACTTTAACTGAATTTCCTAACTGTCATTACATAGTTAGGATATTAAAATCTGTTGTTCATTTATTTAATTAAACACAAATAAAACAATTAAGATAGTCTTATCCTTTTGAAATTTAAGTCTACGCTCATGCATCAGAATCCTCAGGTAAAAAAAATTCATGGACTCCTGTTCATGAGTTCTTCTACAGTCCTGCCACTTTTCTATATGAAGGCAGCAGTCACCTAAGAAGCATCTTCAGGTTGATGGTCCTTCAATTTAACTAAGTACTCATAGTAATCTTTCCCTCTAGTCTTCTTCAGTACTCTAGTGTCCAAAATCTACTCCATTTCTAGCTTTTGTACAGTAGGAATTTGTCTCTGCCAATCAACTGTTTGTCCACTTCTTCTGTTAAGATCATTTGTTTTAGCTTCATCTTATTTGTAAGGGTAAAAATATGCAACATTGAATATAAGTGATATTCCCATATCATCTGACAGTTCAATTTCATAAGCATTAGCTGAGAACTTCCTTAAAATTTCACAAGGTCCAATCTTCTTAACCTTCAATTTATTATAAGTACCCCTGGGAAATCTCTCTTTCCTCAGATATGCCAATACTAAGTCACCTTCTTCAAAATTCACTTCTCTTCTCTTCAGATCTGCCTTTTGTTTGTACTTAAGACTATTTTCTTACAATTGTTCCTTAACCTGCTCATGTAACTTTTGCATGTCAAAAGCAAAATCTTCTACATTTGCACTCCTTTTTTCTATCATTCCCAAGTCTCTAAGCTCAAATACTCCTCTAAGATTTGTTCCATAAACAATCTTAAAAGGACTCAAACCTATGATTCTATTAGGTGAATCATTATATGCAAACTCAACCTGTGGTAAAGCTAGATCCCATTGATTAGGATGTCCACCAACTAAACTTCTCAAAATATTACCCAAACATATGTTTGTAGTCTGAGGATGGTAAGCTGAACTGAAGTTAAGGTCTCTCCCCAATTTCTTCCATAAAGTTCTCCAAAAATGGCCAACAAATTTTGTATCCCTGTCTGAAACTATACTCATGGTAAGACCATGAAGTCTTACTACTTATTTAAAAAACATATTTGCAATAAGAGTGGCATCGCTAGTTTTGGAACAAGGAATAAAATGTTCCATCTTTGAGAATCTATCCACTACAACAAATATAGAATCATTACCTATCTGGGTTCTTGGCAATCCTAGAATAAAATCCATGCTCACAACATCCCAATGCTTCTTTGGAATAGGTAATGGTTGATATAATCCTGCATTATGCTGTCTCCCTTTGGAATTTTGACAGATTTGACATTTTCCAACAAATCTTTGTACATCGGTCCTCATTCCTGGCCAATAATAAAAATTACTCAATTGTGCATAAGTCTTATCATTCCCAAAATGACCAGCAAGTCCTCCATTATGTTTTTCCTTCAACAAATTTCCCCTCATTGAACATCTAGGAATGCACAATTTACTGCCTTTGAACATTAATCCTTCTTGAAACATGAATTCCATCCATGGGCTTCGATATCCGAGAACTGGATTTTGACAAGCTTCATAAGCTTCTCTAAAATCCGCATCTTCTAAATATAGATCGTTCAAATGTTCAAATCCAAGGACATTCACTTGGAACTCCTGCAAAACTATCCATCTCCTGCTCAAAGCATCTGCAACTTTATTAGAACTTCCATTGATATGCTTCAAAACAAAAGTGAAATTCTGCATAAATTCAACCAGTTTAACATGTTTCTGATTTAGCTGTTCTTGTTTAGTTATGAACTATAAAGCATGATTGTTGTAATACAGGACAAATTCTGCAAGCATGAGGTAATTCCTCCACTTCTTTAGAGCTTGAATTACTGCATAAAATTCTTTGTCATATGTAGAATATTTTTGTTTAGCTTCATTTAACTTCTCACTGAAATATGCAACTATTTTATCATTCTAACTCAATACCCCTCCAACAGCATATCCACTAGCATCACATCTAACAAAAAACAATTTGTTAAAGTCTGGGAGAGCTAAAATAGGTCTCTCAATGATATTTTCCTTCAACAATTTAAATCCTTTCTTTGCAGCAACAATCCATTTAAATGGTTGTCTTTCTTTCTTCATTGTGTCCAAGATTGGAGCACATATTCCACTAAAGTTCCGTATAAATTTTCTATAAAAAACTTGCTAACCCATGAAAACTTCTTACCTCAAACACATTCTCTGGAGATGGCCAGTTAGAAATTGCTTTTACCTTCTCCAGATCCGTTTTCAGTCCTTCTTGTTAAATTACAAACCCCAAATAAATTAATTCTTGTTTCATAAAGAAACATTTTTTCAGATTTATCATAAGTTTCTCTTCATGCAATTTCTTCATAACTAATTTCAAATGTCTAAGATGCTCTTCTCTTGTCTTGCTGAAAAATAAGAATATCATCCAAACAAACAATGGCAAACTTTCCTATGAACTCTTTAAGTACTTCACTCATCAGCCTCATAAAAGTACTAGGTGCATTAGTTAACCCAAAAGGCATAACTAACCATTCATACAACCTAGTATTAGTTTTGAAAGTTGTCTTCCATTCATATCCTTCTCTCATTCTTATCTGATGATATCCACTTTTCAAATCTATCTTAGAAAAATATTTGGAACCACTTAGACAATCGATCAAATCATCCATCCTAGGTAAAGGAAAATGATACCTGATAGTGATTCTGTTTATAACTCTGGAATCTGTACACATCCTCCATTCTCCTCCTTTCTTAGGACTCAACACTGTAGGTATAGCACAAGGGGTCATACTTTCTCTGACCAACCCTTTGTTCAAAAATTCTTGCACTTGTCTGTTGATTTTTGCATTTTCTTCCTGAGTCAATCTGTAAGCAGCTTTATTTGGAAAACTAGCCCTTGGAATCAAATCCATATGATGACCGATACTCCTAATAGGTGGTAATTTATCTGGTAAATCATCCACAACTATGCCTACATACTCCTCTAACAATTTATGAACTTCTATAGGCAATTCATCAACTCTAGTGTTGGTTACAACAGTCCTAGGATTACCAACAATAGCAAAACTTACCTCTTCTTCTTGTAGCTATTCAAAAAATTCTTTCTCCTTTACTAGCAATACCTTCAGGCTGGTTTGTTGCTCTATATTCTCATCATTTAGGGGAACAAGAGTATGTATCCTTTCTTCCTTCTCCAAAACAAAAGTATTTTCCCTACCTTTGTATATTACATTCCTGTCATATTTCCATGGCCTACCCAATAACACATGACAAACATCCATTGGAACCACATCACATAAAACTTGATCCCTGTAATTTCCAATTTGGAAATAAACTTTCCACTGTTTATTGACTAGTACATGGTGTCCTTTTTGTAACCAAGAAATTATGTATGGTGTAGGATGCTTTTCTTTCTACAGTCCCAAATTCTCAACCATCTCTACAGAAACTAAATTATTAGTGCTTCCATTATCAATAATTAATTTACAACGCTTACCTTGTGATTTGCACATTGTTCTAAACAATTTATTCCTCTGTACTAGTTCATGCAACTCCTTGCTTGGCTTCAGCAAAGTTCTCCTCATCAATAATTCTTCTCCTGTCTCTGGAACTTCCACATGATCATCAAGTGCTTTTTGTTCATCCTCAACTTGTGCAATTTGGACATTTCCTTGTCTTCTAGCTCCTTCAGGACAATCCCATGATATATGGCCTATCTTCCCACAGGTGTAACATCTAACCTCTGTGTTTCTGCCTCTTCCTCTACCCCTTTGGAAAGGTCTTCTTCCTCTGAAGTCTTTTCCTCTCTGAAATTGTTCTAGATGATTTGAAGATTTAGCTCCTTCATTTTGTACTGAAACTTTACCTTTGTAAGCATGTCCTTTTCCTTTTCCTGAGTTGTTTCTCCTATTAAATTTCTCTTCTACCTTCAAAGCACATTGATATGCTTCTTCTAATGACTTAGGTGAAAACAAACTCATCTCATCCTGAATGTCAAATTTAAGACCATTCATGTACGTGGCTACTTTCTCAGAATTATCTTCTGTGTGTCCAGTTCTAATGTTTACTTTGTAAAACTCTTCTGTGTATTCTCTAACAGTAAGCAGCCTCTGTCTCAAGTTCTGCATCTGTTTATACAAAACAAGTTGATAATATTTAGGTAGAAATTTGTCCCTCAACTTGGAAACCATTCTACTCCAACTTTTGATTGGTTGTTTATGCAACCTTCTCCTTTTTGCTTGTACACCATCCCACCAAAGTAAAGCATGACCTTGGAGTCTAGTCACTGCAAACTTTACCATCTTATCTTCAAGTATCTCAGCAAAATCAAAATACGTATCCACTGTATTTATCCAATCAACTAATTCTTCTGGATTCAAACCTCGATTGTATGTAGCTATCTCTAATCTTGGTTTTGAACTAGCCCCAATGAATGCCTTCAACAATTTCACTGCAATATCCTCTATCTCATCTTCTATTTCTAGTTCACCCTCTTGTTCAGCCTCACTAACATCACTTACTGCAGGATCTCTTCCAGCTTCTCTCATGGTTGCCATCCCTTCTCATAGAATTCTCAACTCTTCCATAATTTCTGCATTAGCAATAGGCCTACCTCTTCAGCCTCCTCTGCCACATCCTACTGGAACTCGGAATGCCATTCTGAAATTTAAAAAAAAATAGTTTGCTCCTCAAGCTATTATGTTCACTCCTCAAATAGTTTGCTCTGATACCACTTGATGCAAGGGATATAGTGGAACTGATTTTAGATCTATTTACTAAGTGTAGATAACGCCATAATTATTGATTCTATCAACTAAGGTACATAAATTCCAAATCAGAATATACATAGTGAAATATGTGTTACAATACACAACAGTTTTTAAGTTGTTTTCAGGATCCATGGCTAGTGATTCTTCATGGGTTTAGTAACCTATTTCATAAGTCTGAACTCATACAGCATGAAGATAAAAAAAATAAAAAATAAAACTTACAAGTCGTTTGAAGGCATTTTCCAGGCGTATACATATATGGATTCTGAATCCTTAGAGGTGGATATCTTCATTTAATCAAACACAATAACAATAGGGACACACATTCAATAGATTTGAAATATGGAGTAACAGAGGTCTTTTATTCTTCAATAATTTCCTTTCTAAAAAAATCCTTCAATTCCTCTTTTTCACTCTCGCCTCTATCCTCACAACAAAAATTGACCCCAAAATCTGACACCATTCATGTCTGAAATTCGACATTTCCCTGTCGCATCTTCGACACAGGCACTTTTTTTGGACGTCCATGGCATATCGTCGGATATTCGAAATGTTTTCAATGCCGGTCAAAGATCCGACACAACTACGATGTCTCATCTTTGACCGTTATCTATTTCAAAGTGTCACTAAAAACTTGCACAAACCGTTGAATATCCAACGCTTGAAGGGTCAGTCTTCCGACGGGCTGAAGTGTTGGAGGCATGGAAAATCCATCGGTGGTTTTTTGGAAAGCTTCAAATATGTGATGGGAAAATTTCGGTAGACCGTTAGATAAATGTGTCAAAGCTTCAACAAAAGTGTCAGAACGCCATCGAAAAAGCAACGCCTGGTAGTATAATTAACAAAAAAAAAATTGACAAATTTCCATTCAAGAAGCGGTGTAGTGTAGTTCAACATATCACAACCATATATATGGACAAATAGAAATAGTACATAAAGGTTTAGGAAAACATTTGAAATGTCTAGTTAGAGAAAAGATGAAGTAGTCAGATCAAGTTTTGGTGCATATAGAGTCTGTATACAATAGTTGTATAAATAGGTCAACAAAATGTTCATCATTGAATTTTATGCATCAAAATAATCTAAGAA
>LPNX010945961.1:0-32995 GCA_001517045.1 Pseudotsuga menziesii
CCCGCTCTCGCATTCACCTTTCCAGTGCTTGGGAACGGGGCCCATGTCCTGATCGCTGAAGCTGCGCCGTTCCGGCCAGATGCCAGAGTCCAGGAAACCGATCACTACATCGGAACCGTAATCGGACAACGCCCACAGGCCGCTTCTGTTGGGCGTGTCAAGACGGAGGAAGTGCGGAGACCGCGTCGTGTGCAGCTGACGTGCACGATCCGGGAACATGGCGAGAACGCCTGGTGTTTTTTCCATCTGAACGGCTTCCTCGTCGGTTAGCCTTGCCGAGAAGCCATGCAACACCGTGTTATAAACATGAAGCAACAGTGTATGGTCTTGTTGTGCTGCATCTTCCGTTTTGAGGGCGGCCTTGACAGCAGCTGTAACCGTTGATCTGTACCAGTCTTCATGAGTGGGAAAGACTGTCGGTTTTGAGTTCCCGTCAACTCGAACAATGAATGTCTTGCGTCCATCGGAAGCGTATCCCACCATCAACCGTTGACACAGACACAACACTAATAGCAACAGCGACCTTGAGATTATTCCCAGGGAACTAGCCATTGTAGAATTCCGTTTCAGCGCCTCCATATTACAGTCTACGCCAACCCGATTACAGAATAAGAACCCTGAAACGGGATCGAATGCAAATCTGCACTTTTATGACGTAAAAACAGTGACGTAAATACACGAAGCTGTGGTAATCTTGTCAACATCATTATGCTTAAATAGTGTCTTAGGGCGTGGATGTACAGCGTGTCATTTCTTCAAATGGATCTATTTTTTAATTTGTTTAATCTTTGCCATATGGTGAAACACATTTTCCCGCGGAGTTTTTAAGCACACCAAATTCCAGAACCCATAAAATACAGTTTCCATAACCATTGGAATTCAATTTTGGAATTGAACCCTTGAATACAGTTTCAATGATCATTGGAAATCAAACTTAAAATTGAGCGCCTGACATATTTTGGGTATTTTACCTTATATTTCAAGAATTTTGAAATTTTACATAATTACATTTAACGGTTAACCATGTACACCTCGCTGATCTGGGCAATTAAAATGAAAACAGGTAATGACTTAGTTACGGTGTAAAAATCCACGAAATTTACGTTCTGTTTCAAGATTTTTGAGAAATTAATAAACATTTTCACAGAGATTGGCATTTAAAAAAAAATGGTAATGACTTAGTTATTATGTTAGAAATGGAAAGTTTGATTTTTTTTAATATGTTTTCTCGTTACTAAGTGAGAATGTTATTGAGATTGGATGGTAATGACTTAGTTATAATGTTAAATGGAAAGTGTGATTTGTTTTTTTATATGTTTTCTCGTTAGTAAGTGACAATGTTATTGAAAAGGTTAAGAATGACAATGTTATTGAGAATGATGGCCAAGGGTAATAATTTTAGTTAAATTAATATTTTAGTTAAATTAATATTTGATTGTTTTTTTAACATTAATATAAAATAAATTTATTATTATAAAATTATGTAAAATAATAAAATAAAATAAATTATTTAATAACATTTTGTTTTTAATATTACATATAAAATTAATACAATTATAATAATATCAAAAAAATTTATAATTTATATTAAGTCATAAAACAAATATTTTTACATCAAAACATATATGTTAATGTTTTAATAAAACACCAATTCCCACCACTCCTATTTCATATCATATGACATGAATCATCTTCACATGCCATATGCCCTATTATGTTTTATAAATTTGCCCTATTATGTTTTATAAATTGCACAAAATTGCACATATGACAACAGGTGAAAAAAAAAGTGCACATATGACAACCATATCCACATGTGCATGCGTTGCCTCCTAACATTCACTTAAGGCAACCCTATAATTGTTATTATAATTATAAATCTATACCACTCCCTTTGTTCAACTAAATGTATCTACTCCCGGAAATGCACTCCCTTTGTTCAACTAAATGTATGATTCTTTTTAAAGCCAGCATCCTTCATCATTTTCATCACTTTGTTTACATCACCCGAGCTACTCGCCTTAACATAAATGTCTCAAAATTGAACATATCTTATAGTTTCAATGTTAGGGCGTGTTTCTTCAAAGTAACCAATAGATTTTTCCATGTAAGTATGACGAAGTTATATGTTAAATTTATGCTGGTTAGACATGGATACATGGCATGGCAATTAGTATTAAGTATCATTAAATCACAAAATATAAATATCCAATATTGATCTTATTTTAGTGGATTTGCAAGCTAAGAGAATGATAATGATCTATGAGTATTGGTGAGTATGAATATTAGTTAGTGTTTATATAAAAGGTATATTAAAATTTCGTATAAACAAATAAATATATAAATAATTTAAGATAAAAATAATAATACAATTGATCGAAGCTAACTATTTATTTGAATTAAAGAAAGTGATGTCTAGAAAGAAAGCATATACCTATATAATCGCTCTTTTCCACTTAAATTGATACATTCAACATAACATATTAGGTATGTTAAATCATTTTCCAATATGATGATAAAGAAATCTAGTAAAGGAGATGTTTATCGCTTCCTTAAGTGGACAAAAAAACATTAACTAGGTGTAGAGCAATCTAACCATAGTATACAATATTATTTAAAGAGGAAGATAACTAAGATGCACATGTAACATAAGAAATGGGAGTTGTTTTATGAAATACCTTATAGATCTACAAGGTGGATTCCTCCTAAAAAAGTAAACTCGGAAAACTATATAATACAAAGGCAGGGCCACAAAATAAAATGAAAAACTAACTACATAAAAAAAGTGTAATGAACTTATTGACAAGGTGGAATTTGTCATGTGCTTATAGCATGGATAACCCCAAGGTGAAAGGTCTCAATTAGACCTAACACCCTTTGGAATAGGAAACCCATTCAGATTATGGCCGGACAACCATTATGGTTTTGAGGTTTTATCGATTATGACATTATCCACTATTTAGTATTTTTGAAATGTGATATATGAAATGCAAGTAATGCAGGATGTAGAATGCAAAATGAGGCTTAGGATAACTAATACAATTAGAAATGCCAACGTATCAAGAAATATGTCAATATGTTAACCTATAATAGATAGTTTTTGCATGAGCAAGAACACAAATGTAAATAACTAGATGCACAACATAATTTTCTTGAGAAATGAACAATTGATTATAATACTATGCCCATGACTACAACATAAGAATTCTAGTGATAAATTTTAAAAAATGCTACTTCTATAGCAGAGTGGTCTACTATATAAAAAGAACATTCTCACATCAATTCTAGAGCACAAGCACTTAGCAAAATAAGGTTCCACTCATTGAATCCCTAGAGTTGAAATTCACCTCCAAAATAGCTAGGCTAGCAATGACTTCTTATTGTTAGAACTTTGCAAAAAGAGCTTTACAAAAAAATTACAAGTAGAAGCTCCATCAGAGTAAAAGCACCTCCCCTCTCAAATGAGATCAAGAATATAGTTTATAAGAATAAGAATGACTCTTGGTTTTCCAATGGCCTTTGGCCTTCTAGGTGACTGTTGGTCTTCCTCCTTAATTTTTCAAGTCTTTCATACATTAATATTTTTATTAAGAGAAACTTATTTAAAATTATTTTGCATAAACATTCTTTAGGATTTGTCTTATTTCTCACTTAATTTATTCAACATGCCTTTGAGGAAGATATTCAAGTGGTCACAATCATTCAATTCTAGGAAAATACTATCCTTTTTTGGCACTAATGCAAGTCTTCAGGCTTTGTCATTTGGATATATATTGGTGGGGGTCCCTTTTCGATGGTTCCTACCATCTGTATCTCTAGAATTTTATCTTTAGTGTCCATCGATCTATCTTAGCACCAATACTTGGTTAACATTATAGCAAGATATGTAAGTCATGAATATATGAAATTTGAATCGTGCTTTAGCAATTTGCATTCCACCCAAGGAAATTGATTGATGCCTTAATAAGGTTTTAATTCTTAATTTCGTAATTTGAATGACCTTCATTTCTTTTATTCGTGCTACAATGTCTCTGGGCCATCCCAAAACTCAACTCAGTCCCTTTTGGCCATAAAAAATATGCCCCTATTTTTCATCGTTATTTTAGAACCTTTTAGTAGGTCATATGAGAAAAATTATAACAAGGAGCTTATATAAGTTATTTTCATGGGGATTGGTTTTGAAAATTTTGGTACATGTTTGTAAACTTTGGTCGAAGCCTACGATGGAAGGGTAGTCAACTCCAACAATTGAGGCAGAAAGTGCGGAAGAGTACTTGATCTAAAGAAGTCTAACCGAAAGGTTGGTTAGTTAGTTATGAATTTTGTCCACTTATGTAATAAGTCAAGTAGGGAGAGAAGGATGTAAATCTTGCCATTAGAGCCTATAAATATGTAATAGGATGGGTTGTTAGAGGTATCTAAGAGAAAAAAAGTGAGTCGATGTAATATCATTCCTGGGCTGAAGTCTGAATCGAGTCGCAAGGTATCAGTCGATCTACATGTTGTGTGTGTAGATCTCCTGTAAAGAGATATTGAGAAGATGTATGTAAGCTGAGTGCAGAGATAAGTAGCGTTCAAGTTGTGACTCTTATGAATAAATGGGTGCTTTTGTGGTTTTCTCCCAATTTGGGTTTCCACATTCAATCATGGTGTTAATTGTGCAATGTATTTTTTATTTCCTGATTAGGTGATTAAATCATTAATGTAAATTAAAAAAAAGATGTGAAATAATAATACGATGCATTGTTGGTTGAATACATGGTAATGGTTGATATAGATGTATGCTTTTGTCGTGATTTATGATCTGTCGATGCAATTCCTATCGAGTTATGTGTTAGAGTAAAATCCCCTTCACTGTTCCAGAAGCTCGGTTCTTGCATCTCCCATAGGTATTTTGGGTGAGAATTCATATTCTTTGCAAGTGTCACTGAGAGGTCTCAACCCCCCTTAGGTTGGTATCTGGGGGCTTGTTGGTACCAACTAGTACGAACCTGGGTTAGTGTGAGATTGTGCCAGCGGGATGTAAATCAGTTCATTAGAGCCTATAAATATGTAAGGGGATGGGTTGTTAGAGGAATCTAAGAGAAAAAAAGTGAATCGATGTAATAATGTTCTTGAGATGAAGTCTAAGTCAAGTCGCAAGGTATGAGTTGATTTGTAGAAAGTGTCCATAGATCTCCTTTAAAGAGTGATTGAGAAGATGTTTGTAAGTTGAGTGCATAGACAAGAAGCATTCAAGTTGGGACTCTTATGAATAAATGGGCGCTTTTGTGGTTTTCTCCCAGTTTGGGTTTCCACATTAAATCTTGGCGTTCTTTGGCAATGTTTTTGTTCTTTGCTAATTAGATGACTAAATGATTAATGTAAATTAACAACGAATGTGAAATAATAATAAGATGTATTGCTATTCGAATACATGATAATGGTGGGTATGGATGTTTGTTTTTATCGTGACTTATGATCTCGTGATGCAATTCCTGTCGAGTTATTTCTTATCATTGAAATCCCATTCACCACTGCAAAAACCTAGTTCTTGTAGCTCCCATAGGTACTTCGGGTGAGAATTCTTATTCTCTACAAGTGTCACTGAGAGGTCTCAACTCCTCTTGGGCTAGTATCTTGCGGTTTGTTGGTACCAGCTGATATGAACCTGGGTTAGTGTGAGATTGTGCCAACAAGATGTAAATCGAGCCATTACTAATTAGAGCCTATAAATATGTAACAAGATGGGTTATTAGAGATATCTAAGAGAAAAATGTGAGTCAATGTAATACCATTCTGTTGCAGCTACAACTGTTATCCCCCAAAAAATTGATTTTTAGGGACCCCCTTATCTTTTTGGTTTTTTAGAAGGCTTAGAAAGTTTATCTTTTCTCACCAAGATTTTCTTCATGACTTAAAATTTTGGCAAAAAGGAAAGATGTTTTCCTTATATTGGATGTACTCTTGAGAGTCTTTCCGACGTATCGGAAGCGCAGTGGTCTAGACATTTGATGTTCCATATCAGATGCTTTCAGGAGTTTCCTTTCGACATATCGGATGTTCTCTTGTCTATCGCATCGAAATTTTTTTGCTAAAGGCTTCGGGAGATTCGTCCAGAGCTGTTCCAACACACTGGATCTCCCATCTTCTATCCATTTTCGATATCCGTAGAATCCTGGTCAACTTCTCTTCTGTCATTTCGGCTATTTCTTTCGAAGTTTTCTGAGAACTTAGTGGTTTTCCTGGTCGACATTGCAGATGCGAAGTCTGAAGTATATCTGATGCCTTCTCATTGTAATTTCCGATGCCGACGCACTGTTAGTGGCCTAGCCTGCTGATGGTCGTTTAAGTGTTTTTTAATTGTTTCAATGTTTATTTTGTGAATCGCCCGATCTCCTAAGCCTGTTCTTTATAAACCATCCGAAGCATCTATAACCACTAGCAAGTTCGTATTCGATGCAAGTTTGGCGCTTTTGTTTTCCCATCTAAAACTTCTTTTCACCCACGTTCAAGCTTATAAAATCCCGTAGAGGTTGTTTTATGGTCATTGTTTCACCGTGTCATTTTCCACTTGGAGCTACAGAGCTGTCACTGTCTGAGTGAATTTCTTACCAGTGGGGGTCGTGTTCATCTAGGTCATCTTCGGTTTTTCCAGGTAGGATCTTATATCTTGGTCCGTTACTCAGCGTTTCTTAGCACAATTTGGTAGGGTTAGGTTATTTTCTTTTCCACGGAGGGGGGGGGTATTTGAATGTTGTGTTGGTTTTTCATTTTTATGTAGGTTTTTTTCCCATTGTTCCTTATTCGCAGTTTTCCATGATTTTCTCTCTGACATTCATTGGAAGAAAGAAGGGAGGGTGTAGACGAGTGTTTCACCATCTGCACCACTCCCTCATATCCTCCACCATATTATGGAAAATACACATTCATTGGTTGAGCGTGTTAGGGTTTTTCATGGGACGTCGAAAGAGAGATTTTCTGCTGTGGGCGAAGACTCGGTTGGTTCACTCAAGGGGTTAGTAGTCCGGTGTTTTCAGGGTTTTTTCCCATCGTCAGTATTGATTCCTAATGATGTAAGTCCGTAGTAAGACCTTAGGGCTTGCGCCGTGAAATTTTTACCCGTATTTTGTGTCCAAACCACCTTTGAAATATTTATGGTTTATATC
This sequence comes from Pseudotsuga menziesii, assembly GCA_001517045.1. Classification (NCBI taxonomy): domain Eukaryota; kingdom Viridiplantae; phylum Streptophyta; class Pinopsida; order Pinales; family Pinaceae; genus Pseudotsuga; species Pseudotsuga menziesii. Next base: position 7,149 of record LPNX010945961.1, read on the forward strand.
CTCATTTACAGAAAGCATTTTTTTTTTAGTTGGAAGCAAGGATGGTTAACATACATTATGATGATTTGGTAAATGTTAGGTTAACATCAGTTGTTGGTTTCAGTATATAGTTTGTCATTTATATGTGTGAATATACTAAATTTAATTTATTGTTGTATGATCAACACAGGCTCATCATACACATAGTAACATGCCTCGGAAATAGAAAAAGAAGGCGCAAACAACAGATGAAGAACCAGAAGTAGAGATCATAACCCAGGTCAAGGTTATCTATGAGGATACCAAAGCCATCATATGTGTTGATCTTGAATACAAATGGGGGGAAATATACATAATGATCTCCAATCAGAGTGTTCTAGATGCCAGAATGGAGGATTTACCTATATATGCTAATATCAAAAGATCAACAATCATGAAGGTGGCCACACAACCAGAAATTTTCCCTTATTTATAGGTAATAGGGTGGATCCTTCCTAGGGCTGATGTGACAAGGATGATCTTGGATAATACTGAAGGGCAGGGTTATGCTTCTTATACCCCAGCTTATATAGCCATGCCCTACAAGTTTCCAATACCCCAGAACTATTTGATTAAAGGATGGTTGAAATACTTTAATCTAGATGTTGTGGAAATCGTCTAGAGGATGATGATCCCAAGAAAGAATTTTCGTACAAGACCTTCCGAGGAGTATGAAACTATAATCCTTCATATTCCATACAGGTTGATAGCATTGATGTTAAACATGATATTCGAAAGAGCCAATGGAAAGAATTTCAAAATAGGTTAGGTACTAGTAATCTTTTTTGTGGACACTAAAGGAACCATCTTCAACTGGGCCAACATCCTGTCTAACAGTTTGTCTTCCTGCATAAGTGCATCATTGGGAGGAGTCTCGCAGAAGAAATCCAAATTCCTATATGAGCTCAGTTTTGATTGATTGTATTTTATGCATGCAACCTTTCTCAGCTCTGAAGTGCTAATGGGATAAGGACAAGTCTCCCGTATATGTTGCATATCAGATGTTGTGGGATCACAAGTATTTCAATCATTACAAAATTATTTGCGAAGATCTCATCATGCCATTGTACAGATTGATTTTCCTTGTTGAGTGTTGTTGCATGTCCGAAGAGGTTTTGAAGGTTGTGCAAGATAATGGACATTATTACTTGACTGGGGAGGGTTTGTATTTGATAATGTTTGGTGGATTGAGGGCTCCTTCTCTTCTGCCAAAGTATGCTACAGATTATGTTATTCATAAGGAGGTAGTATGACAACTATACATTGATGGAGTGGGTAACTTCTTGTTTGAACAAAAGAAGGTTGTGTACCCTCCAGTCCCATTTTATATAGGGAGTTACAAGTTTTCCAAAATAAAGAGTGTAGCAGGATTTGTGAAGGAGCTAGAATATTTTCACTTTTGGCGAGATGAGTTTCCATAGAAATGACTCCGAACATAAGGTTGTTTGATTATTGTACCGCAGCACGGGTGCATTTCGAATACATAGAATTTTGGGCTAAAGATGAAGAATTTTTCCGAAATGCTTGAAATATGACATCTTTGAGAAGGAGGTTTAAGCAAAAGATAACTATGTTTAGTAGAAAGGGAAAGGTTATTGAGAAACAGAAGAAGCAAGAAGAGGAGGCTACCAAGAAAAGACAATAGGAGGCACTCATATTAGCCCAATAAGCAGAACAGTGGTTGGTAGCATAGCAACAGAAGAAGAAAAAATAAAAGCAGAAGAAGTGGAGAAAAGAAAATAAGAAGAAGAAGCTCAAAAAAATCAAAAAGAGCATGAGAGATTAAGGATGGAGGCAACTAATAAAGAAAAGGAGCATTTAGAAAACGTTGTTGAGTAGCTTTAGCAAAAGGAGCAAGAGGAACAGGACTGTGCAAATCAAGAACAAACTCAGTCTTATAATGATCCATTAGAATCCTCTGTTCCATCCAGTAGCACAACAGGAGGAAATCTAGTTTCAGCATCAAGGATTGAATTAATCCCTTTTATTCCAATGGAAGAATATGAAGTGGGTGATCTGAATACCATCTTCTACAACAAAGCTAAAAAAATAATTATGCGAAGAACGAAAAAGGAAGTGGACAATGGAGGAAAGAAGGGAGTTATGGTGACTGAGAAGACAGTTGTTCATGGGACTGATAAAGATCTGAGACTAATGGCCAAGGTAGGAGTAGCCTCATCCCTAGCTACTGAAGACAATTTTGATAAAATAATGACAAAGTTGGAACAATATAAGAAGAAGATTTCCCAGATGAAAGAAACCCTAAAAACAGAAATAGATGAAGGTCAAGTCCTAAAGAGAAAGTATAAAGACATGCTTAGTATGATTGAGGATTCCAAGGCAGAATGCCAAGCTTTACAGTATGACAAGGATGCTTTAGTATTATCAGTGAACATCATTGAAGGAGAGAAGAAAGACCTAGAGAAGCAGATCATAGAACCAATGCAAAAAGGGGATGCATCAAACAAAAGAATAGAGGAGTTGGAAGCCCAGAACCTTTCAATGAAAGAACAATTGCAAGTAGCAGAGGATAAACAAATGGACATCACTCCATTCAGAAATTTAGCCTCGAGGTTACAAAAAGAGATTAATAAGGTTTTGCTGAATCTTGCATAGGAAATGTATAAGGCGAGACAAATGGAGGACAGATTGAAAGAAATAAGGCTCATCTCAACACAATTCAGGAGAAGATTATCATATGTGGTAGAGATGGTAAAAAATCAGTTAGCATGGGTAGAAACCCATTCAAATTTTCCAGCTGAACTGCCTCAGAAATCAGTAGGAGGACTTAAAATGGAGATAGCCATACTAAAATTTGGTTGTAGAACAATGGTCAGGTTAAACACCGCTATGAAAAAACTATTGAAAAATGTGTGGAATTTTACAAAGGTATACAACTAGTTCATCATCAGTGCCTGATTCTAACAGACACCTTGGATCAAGTTTTCCCAATCAGAGAAGAACATCTGCAAAATTTGCAGGAAAGGCTACAAAAGGGAGAGGACAGTCTAGCAAGACTCGAAGTTGTCAGTGAAAAGGACATTGAGAGCTGTATTATACAAGCATCAGGTCACAAAATTTAGTTAGAAGAATCTTTGGGTCAAATTACTCCTAAGATGAAGGAAATCGAATCCCAAATGTCCAAACATGAGGTAGCAGTTCGTGTATTGGAACCTGTAGAGTACAAAGTCATCAGTGAACAGGCACAAGCGTGGGGTGTTTTTATCAAGACAGAGGTTGGGCCCACTTAGTTGGATTCTTCACAAATTGAAAATTAGGTAATATTTTATTTTTATCTTTTTTCTAAGTGCATGCACTAGAAGACAAATTTTTGTAAAGGAAGAGTCAAGGGAATCCCAAAAGGCTAAGGGTGCAACTCAAGAGTTTTTTTCTGTTTGTATAAATAGAGGTGAAATAGATGTAAGAAGGGAGATTTTTTCATGCTATCTTTCTAAAAATTTATTTTAATAAGAAAAAATTCCTCTTATAATAAAGAAGTTATATTTTCTGTTGGAGAAGGCACTGTGAAGTCTCAAATGCTTGCAGTAGATTGGTTGAATGTTGAACTACTTTTGTTTCAGCTTTTTCTATGAACTGTGAGATTTTTCTAACTTATGAATTATTTCATGTTATGAATGATTTCCTGTTTATTTCTGTGAAACTTACGTCGTATATTGAGTAATGAATGTTTTAACTAACAATGAGCTATCTCTTTGTTTATCTTTCTACTTATATTCATGTATTTTGAAATATGAACAATTATCTGTAATATTCTAAATGCATGTTTTACATTGCATTACTCATCATTAATTACAATATTTATCCCTAGGGATAGGTTATATAGAATCAGTTAGCATTAGTATAAGTCATTCTTTGTTTATGATTTATAAGCGAAAGAGGTAAGACGAGAGGTAAGAATCTGCACATCACATTGTGAACTCTTCGTTATCTCTATTGACTGCACTTAATTAGGCACTTGCATATCATACAAAAATATAAAACTAAAAAAAATACACTTAAATGGTGGACCGGACCGCAACCGGTAAAACAAGATTTAACCGTTACTTGACCTACGGTAGCCGGACTATAAACCGAACGAGTTCCCCATACTAACAATAATGAGCTAATTGGGAATGCTTATTGGGTTGAATACCTACGGTTGTTACCTAGGTTTTTCTAGGCCTCAACAGTTTTGGCGCTGGAAGGAGGGTCACTAGTGCATGGATGGACGAGGAAGTTCGTTTTCTCAAGAATACTCCACCGGTGACATTTCCGAAACTAGTTTCCCTCAAAGACCTAGTCCTGAAGAAAAATTCATAGAGTATCTCTATCCCGTTGATAATGAGGTGGTTGATGATTTAAGGAGAATTACAAGGGCATACGCAAAGAATATTGGAGGATTACCCATTATTCCTACTTTGCCGAGAAGAGAGTTTGGTAAGAAGGAACGTCCCTACTTGGAGAACTCAGTATTAGTGGAAGACCTTGAAGAAATGGTAGAAATAGCCTTGCAAGAAATTGTGCAACCTCTAAATTAGTTGGGACCATATTCCCCTCATTGCTCATCTTTTCGAACCCCTGTCCAGTATCCTCCTCAATATCCACTCAGAATCATGGCCAATGTGAATGAAAATCAGCCTGCTCCACCACATGCTTGGAGGGATAGATCTCCTCTAAACCTTACCCCTCCGTTGCATTCCATGCCTCTAAATTTTGACAAGTCATTGCCTAAATTTGAACCAAATGAAGGAATTCTTATGGAGCATCATTTGCAAAGTTTTTATCTAGATTTAGAAGGTTTACAAGCAGCAGAACATGGAAATGTGGTCTACAGATTGTTCCTGCATACTCTCAAGGGAAAAGTAACCTCATGGTATTTTTCCCTGCAGGCAAATTCAATTACAAATTGGAATACATTTGAGAGATTGTTAAAAAACAAATATGGAATCCAGAGGACTCATGCTGATTTAATGAAAGGGTTGATTGCTATAAAGAAAGAAAAGAAAGAAAGGGTACATAACTTCACTCAGATTTTTGCTGCATACATGAATAACTTTGATGCAACTAAAAAACTGGATGAAAACACCCTAATCAAGTATTACACCTTAGCTCTTGGTCCTGACCTAGCCATGTTTGTCAAAATATCGGTTAGGCCCACCTTAGTAGAGACTTATGAAGAAGATGAGAAGGTGGAAGCCGAAATGGAGAGTATAGACTAGTAACCTGTACAATCAAAAGAGAAAACTTATGGGAATAGAAAGCCTCTATTATCAACTAAACCTAAAGATGAGCGGTCACAGGAGTTAGATGGTGTGGTAAAAATGATGCTGAAATTGTCAAATAGTGTAAATGATTTGGAAAAGGAGAAGGAGGCCCATAAACAATACAAACCTTATTATAAAAAGAGAGATGATAATGGTCAACCCAAAACTCCCTCACATAGTCCCTCGGCTATGAATTTGACATAGGTGGGAATGGACAATTTCTGTACATTCCATCAGCAGCCTCACTCTGAGAAAAATTTCCCACATTGGATAAATTATATGACTTTAGTGATGAACCAGTTATTGGATTCCAATTTAACGGAAATTGTGGATGAGAAAGAGAAAGGTCATGAACCGACATAAACCTAAGAAGAAGACACTTTGGTTTTATGGGATTATGTTTCCATGTTTAATATAGAGGATGAAGATCTCACAAAGGAAGAAGAAATATCAGAGATGAATGTTACAACAAGGAGTCAGAGCTCATTGAAAGAAGATAAAAAAATAAACTTCAGGAGAACATGAAAAAAATAAGGAATAATACTCAAACTGTTAATATACCAGAGTTTGTCATCTCAAGTCAAAATCCAAAGGCAGTCAATATGCCTGTAAAGTCTATAGAAAATAAATTTGAGAATGTCAAGAAGAATTCTATTAAACATGAAATGGGATATGACATTGTAGAAGATATTAAAAAGACTAAAGAAAATATCTCCTTGTTTGAAATGTGTAATCTACCCCAACAAAAGGAAAAGTTGTTAAAGGCACTTGAGACTCCTATGAAGGAGCCCCAGAATGATAACCAAGATGATGAAAAGATTGGTGAAGCAAGTTTAGGAGGAAAGTCTAAATATAGAACTACAACATTCCTCCTTACTTTTGGAATTTTCAATTACAACGTGCATAATTGTCTGGTGGACTCTGGAGCATCAGTAAATGTCATTCCAATTTCAGTTTGCAAGCAAATAAATGGTCAACCTAAGCCAACTACAGGTCAAGTTATCCAATTAGATAGGATTGCAGCAAAAGTGGTAGGAGAAATGGAAGATGTCCTGATCCATTTATCAATAGATGAGAGGGTTTGTCAGTATATAGACATTGTTGTAGCAGATATCTTAGACTCATATGGTTGGGTTTTGAGCTGGGATTGGGCAGCAAAATTGGAGGGATATTTTGCATCAGATTGGTCACATGTATGGTTACCTTATAAAGGTTTTCAAAATCAAATAAAGGTGTTAAGGGAACCTTAGATGAAGCACATCATAACTTAATTGGAAGGCAAGAATGAACCGGTTAATTTTGTTTTGGGAAACTATTTTCTTGAGCTTGAACCGGGAAATTACCAAGCTGAAGAAGCAAGTAACACATCAGATATCCATCTTGATCTCCTTCAATTTTCACGGACTGATAATATTTATTGTAATATAGCAGAGTTAGTTTCAGATGTAGTTGTAGGTTCAAATTCAATAGGAGTAGAAAATTTTTGGATTCTTTATTTTGACGATTCCAAAACCATGGAAGCATCAGGAGCTGGTTGTGTCCTGATCGATCCGGAGAAAAATAAATATTTTCTTTCATGTAGATTAGAATTGGAGTGCAAAAATAACACAACTGAGTACGAAGCACTAGTCCAGGGACTGAAAAAGGCAATGGAATTAAAAGTAAAAAATCTAAAAGTGTATGGAGATTTCGAAATCATTTTTAAACAAGTTCAAAATGAAATTCATTGCATATCACCACATTTGAAGGCTTATCAAAATGAAGTTTGGGATTTATTAACAAAGTTTCATGCATTCAATATTTCTTCAATTCCTAGAGTAAAAAACGTAGCAGCTGATTTGTTAGCTACTTCAGCTGTAAGGCTGGTACCTACAAATAACAGATGTTTAATTGAATTGCTTTTCAGGCCTTCTGTTCTAGACAATATTACCAATCTGAGGGTGTTTGATGATGATCAACAAATATTGGAATGTCTAATGAATGATGATACATTCAAAGGAGACATAATAGATGATAAGGAGCATAAAGCAAATCTCTAGAATGGAAATTTCATTCCTAAAGGAGTCAGAACTTTGGAACAGATGTTTGATCTAGACAACAAGTTTAGAAAACCAGCGAATGTTAAGACACATAGTTCATCTTTGCAATTCGAGCTGATAAATCTAGGGTCAAAGGTTGAGCCCAAATATGTGAATTTGGGGAAGTGTTGTTCACCCAGGGAGAGGAGAAAATTCATCAGTTTATTTAGACAATAAAAAGATGTATTCGCTTGGACCTATGAAGACCTCAAGACTTATGACACCAAAATTATACATAATGTTATTCCAATCAAAGTTGGAGTCAAACCTTATCAGCAGCCTTTGAGAAAGATGCATCCCAAACTAGAACCCCTAATTCAAAGTGAGGTGAAAAAGATTCTGGTTGCTAATATCATATTCAAAGTTAGACATTCAGAATGGGTTTCAAACTTGGTGCCAGTATGAAAGAATCCTAGAGAGATCAGACTTTCTGTTGATTTCAGGAATTTAAACCGTGCATCGAATAAAGACAATTACCCTATCCCACCCATGGAACAAATATTACAAATGGTCTCAGTTTTTGAGTTGTTTTCTCTGTTAGATGGATTCTCAGGCTATAACCAAGTGCTAATAGCAGAGGAAGACAGGATGAAGACTACCTTCAGAACCAAGTGGGGGACTTTTGCATGTAGAAGAATGCCCTTTGGACTATGGATATAGCTTTCCGCGGTCTGGATTGGCCGAAGTGTTGTAGTTTATTTAGATGATGTCACGATATTTTCTAATAAGAGAGAAGAATATGTGTTTCATTTGAAACATATTTTTGAACGTTGTAGAAAATATGGCATTTCTTTAAATCCTAAGAAATGTGTGTTCGTTGTTACTGAAGGAAAGCTATTGGGTCATGTTATTTCGAAAAAAGGGATCTCAATAGACCCAGAGAGAATTAAAGCAATAGAACAGATCCCTTTACCCCATAATAAAAAAGGTATGTAGTCTTTTATGGGGACAATCAATTTCGTGCGAAGGTATGTGCCATACTTTGACCAAATAGTCAAACCTTTGCAACAAATGATCAAGCAAAGTGTTCAATTTAAGTGGAATGATTAAGAGAAGGATGCATTTAACAAGATCAAGACATCCATAGCTCATGCACCATCACTTAAAAGTCCCAAATTTGAAAAAGATTTTATCTTGTACACTTTTGCTTCAGATGATTCATTAGCAGTGGTGCTTACACAGAAAGAAGAAGGGGGAGATAAGTACCCGATATCGTTTATGAGCACTGGTATGCAAGGGGATGAATTAAATTATCCCATAGTTGATAAGAAAGCATATGCATTTTTTAAAGCAGTGAAACAATTTAGACCATATATACTTAAGAACAATACCAAAGTAATAGTTCCGCACCCAACAGTCCGATCCCATTTTGTACAGAAAGAGTTGGGAGAAAGAAAAGGTAATTGGGTAATGGCCTTGCAAGAGTACAATCTAGAATTCAAACCAGCAACCATAGTCAAAGGACAAGGGATCTGTAAATTGATGGTTGAGATTCAAGACAATGAAGATAACAATTGGGATAATGAAGTTGAATTACACATGGTGGATGTATGTCCTTTATTCACACCTCTAGATTCCTGGTATAGAGACTTAGTTCATTATATTCAAGAAGGATATTTTCCGAAACATTGGATTCCCAAGAAAAGGAGAGAATTACACCTAAAATCATCCTTATATAAGATTATTGATGGAGTGTTTTTAGGAAAAACTACGATGGAGTTTTTCTCAGATGCTTGGAACGTGAAGATGCAAATAAGGCTGTGATAGAACTACATGATGGACCTGTTGGAGGTTATTTCTCAGGAGATACAATAGCACACAAGATTTTAAGAGTCGGGTATTACTAGCTAAATTTGTTTAAAGATGCTCACGCTCATGTTAGGAAATGTGATACTTGTCAAAGGAGCCATGGAATACAAGGAAATGCAGCAGGACCTTTGAAACCAGTTATTCTTTTAGAACCATTAGAGCAATGGGGGATTGGAATTATCAGAGAGATCAATCCAAATTATTCATTGCATCTTAAGTACATCCTGACAGAAACATACTATTTCACTAGATGGGTAGAAGCCATTCCATTGCGAAAAGTGAATGAATATGCGGTTATGGACTTCTTACAAGACCATATTATGACCAGGTTTGGGGTTCCAATTTCCTTGGTTTTTTATAATGCTTCATATTTTTCATCTATTAAATTGATTGCAATTGCAAATGAAAAAGGAAGTAAGCTACATTATTCTGATAACTACTATCCACAAGGTAATGGTCTAGCGGAATCTACAAATAAAAACATCATTAGGATTTTGAAGAAAACAGTCATAGAAAATCAAAGGAGTTGGCACCTAGCTTTTCCTAATGCACTCTGGGCTGATAGAGTCACACCCAAGAACTCCTTAGGTGTGTCACCCTACACTCTCATCTATGGGAAATAAGCTATCTTGCCTCCTAATATTCTATTACCATCCTCTCAACTAGCCCAAGCTTCTAGAGGAACTGACAATGAAGTTCTGCAAATCCGAATCCATAATCTGCTAAAGTTAGAGGAGTCTAGATCCAAATCAAGAGAGAGGTTTAAACATCAACAAGAGATGGTTTTATAAGCACAAAGCCGGGAAAAAGGAATTTGAAGTAGGTGATTTGGTTTTTAAGTGGGAACACCCGCATGATGAGAAGGGAAAACACATTAAATTTCAGCAATTATGGATAGGCCCTTTTCAGATTGTAGAGAAGTTTGGACCCTCAACTTACAAATTGCAAGATTTACAGGGGTTGGAAGAGAACTTGCCAGTAAATGGTTTAGTTCTCAAGCCATATTTTTCTTAATGCTTTTTTAGTTTTTTTTGTACATAAATAAAATGTTTGATTGTTTTCAGCTTTGCTTTATTTATATTAGTTCTGTTTGATTTACATTTTACTTTCTTAAGCTTTGATTTATTGTATTTTTGGTTTACTTTACCTTATGTTTCAATAAACTAGCACAAACTTTGGTTTTGGAGTTCATCAAAGTTCTAATAAACTAAATCTTTGACCAAATACTGCTTTCTATTTGCACATACCTCATGCTTAAGGATCCTTTAAGATTAGCAGATTATCTGAATAGATTATGAACACATTGAAGTCCTATTTAATTCCTGTAAAATAAATAAGGTCAGAAAAGTCCAGAATACTATTTTGAGGCTCCATTCACTTCACATTAAAGTCTATCCTAGGTAGCGAACAATAAAAGACCCATGGAGAGGAAGTAGGGTAAGGAGTTGTATGGTATTTAAATGATCCCATGCCATAAATGAAATCCAAAAGGCTAAAAGAGTCAATTTTCCCAAAAATAAAGCATACTTCAAAAGTCATACTGAACAAAATCAGTTTGAATAAGATTGCTCGAAATTTCTTCTTCGTTCATGAACTAAAATCAAAATATCTCTCACACAAAAAGACACTATGGATAGAAGAACCTGAACCAAATTTCAAAAAGAAAGCAATCTGGGAGGACTCAAACGGACAAAAGTCTAGAAGCATCAAAAGCATGCAAAATGGCATGGGAATGAAGAACAAACGAATATATCTGTTGACACCCTATTACAATCTTGTGGTGTCTAAGTTGGAAGCTATCCGAAGGCACAGACAAAATAAAATTCATATCTTGACCTTAGAAGAGTTATCGAGACTATGAAATCCTGGTTCCCCTTTTTCCATTTCGACCATAATCAATGTTTAAAAGTTCATAAATCTTGTATTCTAGAAAATCTAGGCATATTAAAGAAATTTGGTAAAATTGTCTAATAGGATACTTTAAAACAGTCCTTGTTCGAAAGTCAGTTTTCTAGAGATCTATGTTCTCTAGTTAGTCACCAATTGTTGTAGCTGCAACTGTTATCCCAATTTTTTTTTGATTTTTAGGGCCCCTCTTATCTTTTTAGTTTTTTAGAAGGATCAGAAAATTTATCTTTTCTCACCAAGATTTGCTTCATGACTTAAAAGTTTGGCAAAAAAGAAAGTTGTTTTCCTTATATCGGATGTACTCTTGAGAGTCTTCCCGATGTATCAGAAGCGCATTGGTCTAGACAGCCGATGTTCTATATCAGATGCTTTCAGGAGTTTCCTTACGACATATCGGATGTTCTCTTGTCTATCGCGTCAGAAAAGTTTTTTCGAAGGCTCCAGGAGCTTGGTCTAGAGCTGTTCCGACACACTAGATCGCCCATCTTCTATCCGTTTCCAACATCTGCAAAATCCTTGTCAACTTCTCTTCCACCGTGTCGGCTATTTATTTTGATGTTTTTCAAGAACTTAGTGGTTTTCCTGGCCGACGTTGTGGATGCAGAGTCTGAAGTATATTCGAATGTCTTACCATAGTAATTTTCGATGCCGACGCAATGTTAGTGGCCTAGCCTACCAGGATGGTCGTTTTAGTGTTTGCTAACCATTTCGGCGTTTATTTTGTGAATCCCCCGATCTCTCGAGCCCATTCTTTATAAACCATCCAAAGCATCCGTGACCAATATCAAGTTTGTATGCGATGTAAGTTTGGAGCTTTTGTTTTCCCGTCTGAAACTTCTTTTCACCCGCGTTGAAGCTTATAAAAGCCTATAGAGGTTGTTTTATGGTCATTGTTTCACCATGTCATTTTCCACTTGGAGCTACGGATTTGTCACTGTCTGAGTGAATTGCTTACCAGCGGGGGTCGCGTTCATCCAGGTCATATTTATTTTTTCCAGGTAGGATCTTATATCTTGGCCCGTTACTCATCGTTTCTCAGCACGGTTTGGTAGGGTTAGGTTATTTTATTTTCTACGGAGGAGGAGGTATTTGAATGTTGTGTTGGTTTTTCATTTTTATGTATGTTTCTTTCCCTTACACGATTAAGCTATGGCTTCCATTTCTTTCACATGCATTGGTTTTCCTTATCCAAAGTTTTTCATGATTTTCTCTCTCACATTCGTTAGAAGACAGAAGGGAGGGTGCAGACGAGCGTTTTGCCATCTGCACCGCTCCCTCATATCGTCCACCATATTATGGAAAATGTGCATTCGTTGGTTGAGCATGTTAGGGTTTTTCATGGGATGTCGAAAGAGAGATTTTCTATTGTGGGTGAATACCCAGTTGGTTCATTCAAGGGGTTAGGAGTCCAACGTTTTAGGGTTTTTCCCTATTGTTAGTATTGATGCATGTGGATGTAAGGACATAGTAAAACCTTAGGGCTTGCGTGGTGAAATTTTTTCCCATATTTTGTTTTTGAACCACCTTTGAAACATTTATGGTTTGTATCCTCATTTACATAAAGCATTTTTTTAGTTGGAAGAAAGGATGGTTAACATACATTATGACGATTTGGTAAATGTTCTAGTTAACATCGGTTGTTGGTTTTAATATATAGTTTGTCATTTATATGTGTGAATAGAATAAATTTAATTTATTGTTATATGATCAACATAGGCTTGTCATCCACATAACATCATGCCTCGGAAACAAAAAAAGAAGGCGTAAACAACAGATGAAGAACCAGAAGTAGAGATCATAACCCGGGTCGGGGTTATTTATAAGGATACCAAAGCCATCATAGGTGTTGATTCTGAATAAAAATGGGGGGAAATATATAGAATGATCTCCAATAATATTGTTCCAGAATGCCAGATTGGAGGATTTACCTATATATGCTAATATCGAAAGATCGGTAATCATGAAGGTCGCCACACAACTAGAGATTTTCCCTTGTTCAGAGCTAATATGATGGATCCTTCCCAGGGCTGATGTGACAAGGATGATCTTGGATAATATTGAAGCACAGAGTTATGCTTCCTATAGCCCATCTTATATATCCATGGCCTACAAGTGGCCAACACCACAGAACTATTTGACTAAAGGATGGTTGAAAGACCTTAATATAGATGTTGTGGAAACTGTCAAGAGGATGATGATCCCAGGAAATAATTTTTGTACATGACCTTCCGGGGAGTATAAAACTACAATATTTCATACTCCATATAGGTTGATAGCATTGATGTTAAATAGGATATTCGGAAGAGCCAATGGAAATAATTTCAAAATAGGTTGGGTACTAGTAATTTTTTGTGTGGCCACTCAAGGCACCATCTTCAACTGGGCCAACATCGTGTCTAATAGTTTGTCTACGTGCATAAGTGCAGCACTGGGAGGAGTCTCATAGAAGAAATCTGAATTCTATATGAGCTCAGTTTAGATTGATTCTATTTTATGCACGTAGCCTTTCCTGGCTCTGAAGTTCCAATGAGATAAGGACAAGTCTCTTGTATATGCTACATATCAGATATTGTGGGCTCACAAGTATTTCATTCATTACAAAAGTATTTGTGAAGATATCATCATGCCATTATACAGATTGATATTCCTTGTTGAGTGTGATTGCATGTCCGAAGAGGCTTTGAAGGTTGTGCAAGATAATGAATTTTTTACTTGACTGAGGAGGGTTTGTATTTGAGAATGTTTGGTGGATCAAGGGCTCCTTATCTTCCGCCAAAGTATGATACAGATTATGTTACTCATAAGGAGGTAGTAATACAACTATACATTGATGGAGTGGGTAACTTCATGTTCGAACAAAAGAAGGTTGTGTACCCTCCAGTCCCATTTTATATAGGGAATTACAACTTTTCGAAAGTAAAGAGTGCAGCAGAATTTGTGAAGGAGCTAGAATATTTTCACTTTGGTGAGATGAGTTTCCATAGAAATGACTCCGAAAATAAGGTTCAATGATTATTGTACTGCAGCAGGGGTGCATTTAGAATACGCATACTTTTGGGATAAAGATGAAGAATTTTTCCAAAATGCTCAAAATATGACAGCTTTGAGAAGGAGGTTTAAGCAAAAGATAACTACGATTGGTGGAAAGGGAAAGGTTATTGAGCAAAAGAAGAACCAAGAAGAGGAGGCTTCCAAGAAAATATAAGAGGAGGCACTTAGATTAGCCCAAGAAGTAGAACAATGGTTTGGAGCAGAAGAATAAGAAAAAAGAAAAGTAGAATAAGCCGAGAAAAGAAAAGAAGAATAAGAAGCTCAAAAAAAGTAGAAAGAGAATGAAATATTAAGGCTAGAGGCATTTGATAAAGAAAATGAGCATTCAGAAAAAGCAGTTGAGGAGCTTCAATAAAAGGAGCAAGAGGAACAGGAATATGCAAATCAAGAACAAACTCAATATTATGATGATCTGTTAGAATCCTCTGTGCCATCCAGTAGAAAAGTAGGATGATATCCAGTTTCAACATCAGGAATTGAATTAATCCCTTTTATTCCAACGGAAGAAGATGAAGTGGTCGATATGAATACCATCTTCTACGACAAAGCTAAAAACAGAATTGTCCTAGAGAACAGAAAAATAAAGTGGACACTGGAGGAAAGAAGGGAGTTATGGTGACTGAGAAGACAGTTGTTCATGGGACTAGTAAAGATCTGAGACTGATGGCAAAGGTAGGAGTAGCCTCAGCCCTAGATAATGAAGACAATGTTGATAAAATAATGACGGAGTTGGAACAATATAAGAAGAAGATTTCCTAGATGAAAGAAAGCCTAAAAAGGGAAAGAGATGAAGGTCAAAGCCTGAAGAGAAAGTATAAAGACATGCTTAGTACGATTGAGGATTCTAAGGAAGAATTCCAAGCTTTATAGTTTGACAAGGATGATTTAGTATTATCAGTGAACATCATTGAAGGAGAGAAGAAGGACCTAGAGAAGAAGATCATAGAAGTAGTGCAGAAAGGGGATACGATAAACAAAAGAATAGAGGAGCTAGAAGCCCAAAACCTTTCACTGAAATAACAATTGCAAGTAGCGGAGGAGAAACAAATGGACATCACTCTGTTCGAAAATTTAGCCTCGAGGTTACAAAAGGAGATTAATCAGGTTTTTCTGAATCTTGTAGAGGAAATGTATAAGGTGAGACAAATGGAGGACAGATTGAAAGAAATAAGGCTCCGCTCAACACAATTCAAGAGAATATTATCAGATGTGGTAGAGCTGGTAAAAAATCGGTTAGCATGGGTAGAAACCCATTCAAAATTTCCAGTTGATCTGCCTTAGAAATTAGTAGGAGGACTTGAAATGGAGATAACCATACTAAATTTTGGTTGTAGAACAAAGGTCAGGTTAAACACCACTATTGAAAAAACTATTTAAAAATGTGTGGAATTTTACAAAGGTATACAACTAGTTCATCATCAATGCCTGATTCTGATGGACACCCCGGATCAAGTTTTCTCGATCAGAGGAGAACATATGTAGAATTTGCAAGAAAGGATACAAAAGGGAGAGGAAAGTCTAGCAAGACTCGAAGTTGTCAGTGAAAAGGATATCGAGACCTGGATTATACAAGAATCAGGTCACCAGCTTAAGATAGAAGAAGCTTTGGGTCAAAGTAATCCTAAGATGAAGGAAATCGAATCCCAACTATCCAAACATGAGGTAGCAGTTCATGTATTGGAACCTGCCGAGTACAAAGTCATCAGTGAACAGGCACAAGCATGGGGTGTTTTTATCAAGACACAAGTTGGTCCCACTTAGTTGGCTTATTCACAAATTGAAAATTATGTAATATTTTGTATTTATCTTTTTTCTAAGTGCATGGACTAGAAGACAAACTTTTGTAAAGGAAGGGTCGAGGGATGCCCAAAATGCTAAGGGTACAACTCAAGAGTTTTTTTTCTTCTGTTTGTATAAATAGAGATGAAATAGATGTAAGAAGGGACCTTTTTTCATGCTATCTTTCTGAAACGTTATTGTAAGAAGAACTACTTCCTCTTATAATAAAGAAGTTATATTTTCTGCTGGAGAAAGCACTGTGAAGTCTCAAATGCTTGTTGTAGATTGGTTGAATGTTGAACTACTTCTGTTTCATCTTTTTCTATGAACTGTGAGATCGTTCTAACTTACTAATTATTTCATGTTATGAATGATTTCCTATTTATTTATGTGAAACTTACGCAGTATATTGAGTCATGAATGTTTTAACTAACAATGAGCTATCTCTTTGTTTATATTTCTACTTATATTCATGTATTTTGAAATATGAACAACTATCTGTTATATTCTAAATGCATGTTTTACAGTACATTACTCATCATTAATTACAATATTGCTCCCTAGGGATAGGTTAGATAGAATTAGTTAGCATTAGTATAAGTTGTTCTTTGTTTATGATTTAGAAGTGAAAGGGGTAAGACGAGAGGTAAGAACATGCGCATCACATTGTGAAATCTTTGTTATCTCTATCGATTGCACATAATTAGGCACTTGCATATCTGATCGTGGAATGTCACCACGGCTCTAGCTAGCCTTCGAAACAACTACACCCATGCTCGTGGCACACCCACCACCTAACGCTACATGGCCTTACGCAGGTCCTCAACCTGTGCCATCGCTACCCTATGTGTCAGCCGCACGAAATTGGTATGAATGCTTTGGAGCATCCACTCCGCATCCACACCCATAATGTCATATCCTCTTCCCCTCCGTCTATGATGAGGGAAGCCTTCAGGCCTCCGTGGTCCTACATCTGCATACATATGACAGGATGTCACTATGTGTTGTCATGCAAATAAATGTCTTTTGAGTCTATATATATTAAAAAACACAAAAAAATTAAATAACTCAAAAATCTTAAAAAGGGGGTTGGGATTTGTTACCAATGTTACCGTATGCCGATCCTGGTGGTAGTGGCATGTCGGGGTCTCCCCGAAAATCTATCCCTGCATAGGGGTAATCATCGATGGAAACTATCTGCCGCCACCACCATGGAAAGAAATCAGCAGGATAGGGGTTGGACACCCTACGTCCACCCAGTCTGTGCATCGCATCTGCCCAAATTTGTTGGGCCGGATCTCGAACCCCGTGAAGAGGAACATCAACTCTAGGGCTCAACCTCGAAACACGCTAAAAAAAAATGTGCTCAGTATGCTGTTGAAACTGAAGTTTTGTACCCTTCCCATCTTGCACTCACTGAGATGGTGCTTCATGTTTCCCAATAGTGCATTGCTCCAATCGTAAACTGTGGGTCTCATGCACTCCACTGCATACAACATCAGGGGCTACGAGGCCTGCTGGAGTGAGGCTAGCCCTGCTATCCTGACAAGTGTCAGTAGTATGGCCTTTAGGCCTAGCACCTATATGGAGTTAGTTGGGATCTGAATCCCGACCTTCTCTATGTTTGGATAACAATACACTGCTATACACTCCTCTATGGTGAGGCCACCTCCGGGCCTGCAAGAACGTAGGTTCACCACTTCCCCCCGTCGAGACAATCCAGTAATAAAGTATATGTCCTCCAATTCTATGGTGAGGGACATCTCGTCGATCTAGAATGACTCTGATTCGGGATCCCAGTAGTCTACTAGCATCTGCAACAGTCTTGATTTGGCCCTTAAGCCACCGAGACACCAAAACTTGTAGAGCCTGCATGCATGAAGAGCCTGTTGTGCCATTAGATCACCCCGTACTACTTCTTCTACATGCCCGTGCTCATGTTCTCTCCATTCTAGAACCATCCTGCACATTTAATTCAATTTTGGGTCATTAGATGTCTTAGAAAAGCTTGAACGTGCTCGCATACACGACTGTTTGTTAAACAACCACGTATGTACATGACTTTGGGGCATTTTTCCACGTATATCCAACCCTATATGTGAAAAAATCCTCGATTTTTGTGTAGGTCATGGCGCATACTTTAGGATGGCCTAGAAATCAAATTAGACTATGTAAAATTGAAAATTTTACATGTAAATGAAAGAGCAGGGCATGGGAAATTACCTGGAAAAAACGGTGTCGGATTCTGCCGGCTGGATCTCCCGGAATTCGCATTTGAAGTTATGAGCTCAATTGGGTAAAAATTTCAAATGTTATATAATGTTTTGAATTTTTCACTATTTATAGAAATTTTTCAAATTTTTGAAAAATTTTACCCCCTTTTCTATAGTTTTGGACCGTTTCTAACCCTTTGGGACCGTTTTTGACTAATATATGATGTAGGAGACTGTTTTGAGTGTCGTTTCGACCAATGTTTTGACCTGTTCGTGCCGATTTCAGTTATCATGTTTAAACTGGCATATAGGTTAGGTTTCACCTCCGTTTGCATTTTGCATGACCTTATGACCATTTCATTAAAAACTGTAGGTATGAACCCATTCTATCTTGTCACTGAACCTTCTTGTTGTTTTAGAAGTGGCATGGTTGGAATGGTAGAGCTTGACCTTACATGGGTACCCTAGTTAGCTCCGTATTTGCATTTGGTGCCCATGCTGATAGTTTGTCTTTTAAGATGTGGGAGTCCATTGTATAGTATCGCCATGACATTTTGCAAGAGCCTCATACCCCTCTTGATCTTTTGCTGGCCTATTTCCCCAGGAATCCCTTATGTCAAGTTGTAATTGCATTATCATGAGATTTTCTTGCCTCATTGAGCCTTAAGCCGGATTCCCTGACTTTGAGTATCAGCCATATAGCCCGATCTTGTCTCATGTCTAGCCACGCAGAGCCGTTTTATATATCCTTTGTAGCTTGATTCCCTATTTTTACTGGGAGGGGACTTTCCCCCTATTGTCTCTATCCTACACATGTGTCCTTGCATTGAGCATAGGTATGTTCCACTGCTTGGAACTAGTTTGTTTGCCCATTTGACACTCGTCTCCTCCTAGTTTGTAACTTTAAAGTTATTTTATTCTTTTTCAAGCTTTTCAAATATTTGAAAAAGTCCAAAAAAATTTAAAAAACCAAAAAGATAGACAAGAAAAGATGTTATCTTTGGCAGCAGTTGAGTCATGTCACCTTCGAACAGAGCACAGTATATCACATCTATTGGTTGGGTTAATAGTTTGAATTTAGGAGCTGTACTCGTTTATCTGAGTTTATCTCCACCGACTAGTTAAGCTTCCAGTCCCTATGGAGCCTCTGTTGATGCCTCCTGTGTCACAGAGATGTCCCAGTTTTGTCTATTGAGTCTATGCTACCTACATTTAGTCACCATTCACCTTTATGCTCTTGTTCAAAGGAAGTTCAAACCTGAGTCGGCCATTTCTCAGTTATCTTGACTTTGCATGTCGACCATTCCTGGTTTAGTTACTGGTTCATGCACCTTATGATCAAGTCCTTCCACATTATACAGCTTTGCTGAGTACCTCATGTTGGATGATGGGGGATGCCTTAATTCCCTCCTTCCAGCAGATTTCATCCCATCGACTTTAGATCATTTATTCTGGGATAGGAATCTAGAGTCATTTTTGAGTGCCTTGAGACTTGCAGTCATCAGTGGCATGTTCTCTCGCCATCGAAAATTTTTGGGAATACATCAATGTCCCCTGATCAATGGATTCTCTCAAGTGTTCGACCTCAACACATTTATTCACACTTGTTAGTTTTCACTCTAGTACCTTGATTCCCATTTTCATTACGGTGGTTGATCTTGTGTTTGTTAACAGTATACATCAATGACCGGTAATCAGATGATGGACTACTATGTTTGACCTCGACACCTCTATTCACATAGTAGGACATGTACTTGTAGCGGTTTGTATAGAAGACCTTCCAAATTGGTGGCATATCTTATATGCTACCTCCTTTATCGTGCCAGTGTTCATGATATTTCAGCTCTTGTGACTTGATTCCAGTATATGTCAGGCATTTCCAGCCATTATGGAGATCTTGATCCATTATATATCTTCAGCCTTCATGGATATCATGATCCTTTGTATATCTTCATCATGGAGATTCTGATCTATTTTGTACATGGCGATGACCACATATGTCATATTGTATCATTCCTATTCATGGCAATTGTACTCTTATGTATCCTGGACTATTATATCTATTTGCAGTTATGTGTAGAGTTGTATCATTGTATAGTGCTGATTGGATGGCAGGTTCTTCCACTGGGTTCTTCATCACTTCACTTCTGGGATGGACTTATAATGTATTCGGCCATCGTATGACCCCTCTGACCTCACACATTAGGGGGCATCTGTTATAGCTGATTTTACCACACATGGTGAATCACACTTTTGTGGCCTTCCCTGTCCCTTTGCAAACTCCTTAGACCCCATGGACCATTTTTGTACCTTTGATGTTTCCTTGGATCATCCCTAAAAACATGTAAAAATTGTCATACGTGAATTTTAAACCCTTTCTCACGTATATATGCGGGTTTGACCCCTAAAACCACGTACAACGGGATGTGTGCAAAAGGCCAAATTATTTTGGAGTTTTCCTTGATGTGGATCTGACTCACTTGTCTCTTGGTCTTCCATATGCCTTGAGATCACTCGGATTCGACCCTTCATTACCCCATTGAAGAGCTATATAAGGAACACTTTGGATACATTGAAGGCATGCAGAATTGAGAGCAAGAGAACTATAGTCCATTGTTGTCAAAACTTATACTTGAGTCTGCATCCCTTTGTCCCTTGGAACACTTTTGTGTTCTTCCCAAGCTTGCCTTTTGCTTGTGAGCTTGTTATCAAGAAATGGAGGATTGAAGTGGTGGAGGCCCAAGTGGGGGACTCAGTTTCTCTGATTTGTAGACGTGCCGACAGAGGTTGTCTCTATTGTAATCTTTGTTTTATATGAATAGAAATATCTTTTCCTGTCCAATAATGTGTATTTGAATGAATATTTGATCCATGGATGATTTCAAATGCTTATATGTTATTGATTATATATGCTAGAGTAGGTCTAACACGATTATATATAGCATGCTTGTCTTCTTTATTAAATGTTGAGGAAGCAATTTATCAATTCAAGTTGGAGTTGGAAATGTCAATGGGGACCTACATCAACCATCCAGAATAAGGTATGAATCGAGATTCTTAAGTGTTAGATATTTGGTTTCTCTTGCATATAGGAAATGATTGATTTCTAGAGTCAAGTTGTCTGTTGTGGTACACCAAGCCATAGGAATTTCTCTCCATAACAGGAAGATAATTTCTGTTGTGGTACCCCAAGTTATGGATGTTTATATACCACTATCAAATTTGTTTAAGTATGGCTGGGAATGATTGTTTATATATATCCCCTTTAGGGTGTCTTTGTGCCACTTTAAATTGGGTTATGGACAAATTTTAGATGAGGCGTTAGTGAGTGGGTAAGATAGGAAGGAAAGGAAGTGACCTTAGGATATGATAGGTGGGTAAGAAGGCTATTAGGGCTTCCCTAAATAGGATATTACAGTGAATATGTTAGGGAAGCTTAGGATGAGTTGGTGGTGTTCTAGGGGTCTCCAAAATGGATATTACAGTCAGAGATATAGGGAGAGTCATGGGGGCCTAAGTAGTGTGGAAATGAAAGGAATAAGCCTTGCTTTAGAGAGAGGGAAATGTAGGAGTCTAGGGAAAGGGTTTTAGCAAGGGTTAGGCTAGAATAGAATGGTTTAGGTGTGTCTTATGGCTGCCTAATATGTAGTATTATAGTATAGTTTTATAGACAGTCCTAGGGTTAGTCAAGGATAGAAAATGGAGTAGAAGGTCAAAGGTTAGAATTATTATGTAAATACCAAAGGTAGACAAGTTCTTTCTATTGCAATTTGGACAATGAATAAGACTGTATTTTTATGCATTTGTGTATTTTTTTGTTAACTAACCTATAGTGTTAAATTTTTTATGCATTTTATTATGAAATTATGGACTTTATTGCTTCATCAACAATAAGTATTGTAAGCGCATAAATTGTAAACTACTACTGTAAAGAAGTACAAAATGATATATTAATATACAAAAATATCCAATCATATACAAAATATGGCAACTCGTGTCGTATACAAAATATGGCAACTCGTGCCATATACAAAATATGGCAACTCATGCCCTATAAGAAATATGACAACTTGTGCCCTATACAAAATATGGAAACTCATGCCAAAATACCACATCATGGCTAGTGTACATAGGAGGCTCTCTCAATCCTCCTGCCCACCCTCGAAGCTCCTAGGTCCAACTCCAAAATCGATCTTCCTCTTCTTCGAGCTAGAGTAAGCTCGGTTCTCCTGACTGCTTCGACCACCTCCCCTTGGGCTCTGAAATGACAACAATCAAATGTCAACTCCTACAGGAAATTATACAAGTATAAAACACAATTTAAATATCAAAATTACATTTTCAAATTTTAAATAGCTCGCCTTAGATGAGACCGTAAGTGGTGAGTGGGCTACCCTCCTCCGTGATCCAAGTCTCTCAACAATGCCACCGGCAACATTTAAACAGTAAGATAACTCATACAATTTACTGCTATGTTAATTTTCATTAATATTGAACGATATTTTCATAAACTAATCAATCTCACCGTGAACACAACAGGCTGGTCCTGGGGGCTGGCAGGTGGAGCAATTGACTGATCCTCAGGGGTGGCAGGTGGAGCAGTGGGCTGTACAACCTGCTCTGATGCTAGGGTGGATGGCATAGCGAAGTATGTAGCCACATCGATGTTGGCTACAACACTAGGGGGCACGGTGGGAGAGGGCGTGGACTGGAGTGGGCGAGGTGGTGATGTACGACAATAAACGCCAACTGGCTGTAGAATGGAATGGGCCACCCTATAAGAGGAAACGAGGGTGGTGGGATAATATGGAGGAGGGGGGTGAGGTCTGGGATGGGGTGGAGGGATGGGTGAATGTGGATGGATGGTGTAATGTGGTCGAAGGGGGGAGGGTGGAAACATGGGAAACTACAAGGGAAGGGGGGAGGGGGGGAGGATCTGGATGGAAGTATGGTGGTGGGTGGAAGGCAAGGGATGGATGGAACGGGATGGGGAGGGATGCAGGGAAAGAGACATGTATGCCAGGGGCTACACCTGGCATATATGGTGGGAAAAAGGTAGTCAGTGGAGAGATAGTGACACCGACGTGCCTATGTGGTGGGACCTACATACATATTCATGGCATCGTGTATTAGTACATAAAAAATATAACTATATGAATCTAAGCCATCAAAACTGAAATTAAATTTATACTTTATTACAAGATTCCTTCTCATGAGGGTATATGTTGATCCTTGGTGGGGATGGCTGGTCACTCAATCCTGCGGACACTTGTTCATTTGCACAAAAATATTTAGATTCAATTAGTAAATATTAACTAAATATGTGTCAACAATTTAAATAAATATGTGACAATTGACATCCAATTACTACTAACATTAAATTTAATTACTAAATAAAACTACCTGTGTGTATGGTGTCGCGATGTCCTCTGCATCTACCATGGCTCCATCTAGGTTGAAGGAACCAGCATCCTCCCACCTGTGTGTTGGAGACTCGGCACTGAATAGTTGTACATTAAAAAAAATAAAGTCATCAACATCTGATTCTAAGTTAAATTTATTAGAAATTATGACATTAAATAAAACAATGACTAACCTGGTGTAGGTAGCTCTCCGTGCCATGCTCCTGCGTGGGAACCTGGCATGGATGCCCACAACGAGAAAAATGATGTGGCACTAGTCTCGTTGAGCTAGATGGATCCACCTAGCTACCACATGTATCTTCTCTCCCTTTCCCACCACCAATAGACTATGCAGAGGTGTGTCTCTCGGTGGGGGGTCCTACTTGCTCTGCGAGGACATAGCCACAAATGCAGTATGCCTGAGAAGGTGCCATGTGGCACGTCTGATGGACTCATGGCTCTCTCCTAGGTGCAGCAGGTCCTTTGAGTGGGTTTTGATCGGCGTGAGGTCGATCTTGGGCTAAGCCAAAACCGATGCCCTAGAACTCAGTGATGTCGAAGTAGTTCACATGGAACCCTAACACAAAATCAGCCCACAGTTTTCTGAGAAAATATTGTGGGACCTCGACATTGTTGCATGGAGGCTTGTCGAATACCATGAACCATCTCTTCCTCCAGTTTTCTCTCCATGGCTGGTAATTACACCAGTCCATGCAAACTTGCCTCTCCCTCACATCTGGAGGTTGTCCTATTCTAGGATCTATAAATTTGCTCCATAGTTGGGCTTTTGTGATATTCAGGTTTTTTATATCCTCTTTGGATATACCCGTGCTATGATGCTCTCTCATTCGAGCCGTATATTTGCTCAAACTAGTTATCTCACTATGGGCAATGTTGATAGATTCTATAATTTTTTGTATTGATGTGGCGAGGGAAACCCGAAGGGTTCCCTCGTGCTCTTTAATTCATCACTCAAAATTCTTAATTGGTTTAAATCCCTGTGTAATTCATCTTCAGTTTTTTTTTTGTTTAATTTGGGGTTTTCTTCATTTAATTCAGGGTTTCGGTCCTCTGTTTGGTTTGTTTCATTCATCTCTTTGGATGGTTCATTGGTATTGGTCATTGTGGTTAGGTAATTTGTACCTGCAGTATCAAATTTTTCCCATTTCAACTGATTTTCAATTTCTTTTTAATTTTGTATTTTATTTTAAAAATAATAAAAACATTGAAAAAAAAAATTGCATTCCTACTCTATTTACCTTACTCCAACGTCATTTAGGAGATTTGCACAAGTTGGTTGGGCTCCTTAGGGGTCGAATTTGTCTCCTTGGGGTCGTTGGCTCCTCCTTGCGTGCTCATGGGTTGCAAAAAAAATACACATTGTTTTTTTTTAAATACACAGGGATGCGCGTGCGTCCCTGTTTGCTATCGTGCCCAACACACGCGCGCATCCACAAGCACGTGCGCGCTCTTATTTCCCACATTGGCAATCCGACGTGGAGATTCGTCAATCCGAAGTGAAAGCGCTTGCACACATCTACGCGATG
The DNA here is from genome assembly GCA_001517045.1 of Pseudotsuga menziesii. Classification (NCBI taxonomy): domain Eukaryota; kingdom Viridiplantae; phylum Streptophyta; class Pinopsida; order Pinales; family Pinaceae; genus Pseudotsuga; species Pseudotsuga menziesii. The sequence continues at coordinate 32,218 of LPNX010945961.1, forward strand.
CATGCATGTTGTTGATTTATCCCTCTTACGCACTCCCATTGCATCATAATTAGATAGAAGCTTCTTGCGAACACCCTCAATATATTAAATTCTATATTTTGTATTATTTTTTGAGAATACTACAAATTATTAATTCATACTTATTATTATACAATATATTAAATTGTATATTATAGTTTGCATTTTATAATGCAAACTTCCCAATGCATACTTATTCCTTACACATGTCCAAAATACATCATCATGTACATTTTGGAAATAATTTGCCCAAATAGATACAAATTCCCATGAGAATTGCATAGAATTACATTATGGATCCGTTAGTATACTTTTTTTATAAAAATATTAAAACATTTTTTTATTAGAATAGTCGGAATATTGTTCTGCATTTATTGTGCTCATTTTTAAGAAGTTTAAACAATACAATACAAATATTTTTCTTATATATCTGTTAGCTCAATGGTTTATAAATAACTTATTCCATTGTCTATAAAGACAAAGAACCTAATTAAAGTACAAATTCCCATGAGAATTGCATCGTGGGTATACATCTTTTATAAAAATATTAAACCATTTTTTAGAATAATTAAAATGTTATTTTACATGTATTGTGTTCATTTTCTAAAAGGAAATCTAAACCATACAAATATTCTTCGAGTATAGTTGTTAGTTCAATTGTTTATAAATAATTTATTCCATAAACCATGAACCATTGAATTTCCGCAAATAGGGTCGGAATATTTTATTCATCAAGGCCTGGAATGTGGAAGGAGCATTA
>LPNX010945961.1:33429-49596 GCA_001517045.1 Pseudotsuga menziesii
AAGTTTAGCAAAAATCATGTATAGTTGTTAGTTCAATGGTTCAGTATAGTTGTTAGTTCAATGGTTTATAAATAATTTATTCCATAAATAAGTGAAGGATGTGAGGACCCTGCAGCAAATAATTAATCAAAATACACGATATAGCAGCAGAACTCAAAATCACTTTTATATTAATCGCAGGCCACTTCGAGGGGGCAACCTCCTTTGAGCAAGCTCAATACAAAATAACTTCACGGTGCCTTCCTTGGCCTCAACACACACTTATATACTAAAAATAGGCGCCAATACTATGGGTCAAAACCATGGGCCAATATAAACTATGGATCAAGAAATACTACAGGCGGCTTACAAAGCATATGTGCCCAACAACAATAACACAAACTATGGATCAACAATTACTATGGGACGACTTACAAAGCATATGCGTCCAACAACAATATACTAACATGGTAAAGAGAAGGATTGACATGGGTTCCTAACATCCCCTCCCCCTTAGAAAAAGCTTTGTCCTCAAAGCTTTAGATGTGGAAATTGTCGCTGAATCTGAAGGAGTGGTTCCCACGTAGCATCTTCGGGATGCATTCCATGCCATTGAATTAAGACCTCTATGATAGAGTGAGAGCGAAGCTGATGAGTGCGCTTATTGAGGACAGCCTCCGGCTCCAAAAAGATGGATCCTTCATTATCCAGTTCTGGTAAAATAGTTTGGCCTTTGATGTTGGTGCCAAGAACTTTCTTCAGACAAGAGACATGAAATACTGGATGAATGCGGGAAGAAGGCAGAAGTTCCAATTTATAAGCAACAGACCCAATCTTCTGAAGAATCCTATATGGCCCATAGAACTTTGGAGCGAGCTTATGACGCCCTTTGAGTTTTAGTGAGGATTGCTTGTAAGGCTAGAGACGAAGAAAAACCATATCACCGGCTTCAAAAGTGCGCTCAGAACGGTGCTGATCAGCTTGTTGCTTCATGCGATTTCTTGCCATGTGAAGATTTTCGCGCAAAATGCAAAGAACCTCATCGCGGGTTCGAAGGACCGCGTCAACTGCCTGAACTGGAGAACTGCTGGGGGTGTAAGGAAGAAGAACTGGTGGTGCCTGACCTTAAACGGCTTCATATGGATTCATTTTAGAGGCAATGTGGTAAGAGGTATTGTACCACCATTCAGCGAGAGGGAGCCTACTTTGCCCACTGATGTTGTTGCTCAGAGGAGAAGCAACGAAGATAAGTTTCCAAGCATTTATTGATAATTTCAGTCTGACCATCCGTTTGGGGGTGATAACCTGAACTCATCTTTAGTTTGGTGCCAGTGTGGTGAAAGAGTTCTGTCCAAAAATGACTGGTGAAAGTCGCATCACGATCCGAGACAATGGAAGAAGGCATTCCATGAAGACGAAAGATCTGGTCCAGGAAAATTTGAGCAACGGAGGAGGCTGTATAGGGATGGCTGAGAGCACAAAAATGACTATATTTGGAGATGCGATCAACCACAACCAAAATCACAGTCTTCCCTCCAGATTTAGGGAGCCCTTCAATGAAATCCATAGAAATATCTGTCCATATCCGGGTAGGTATGGGCAAGGGTTCGAGCAATCCCGAAAAGGGTGTTGTTTCACCCTTATTGTGCTAGCAGGTATCACATTCAGCCACCATCTGTTGAATTGTCCTTTTCATGCCCTACCAAAAGAAGTTGCACCGTTCCCGTTCATACGTTTTGAGAAAACCAGAGTGCCCAGCTGACGGAGAAGCATGGAGTTCATAGAAGATAGCTGGTTGAAGAGTTGTGTTCTGGGGAAGCACCAGATGACCCTTGTATCGCAGTGAAGCACCATCCCAAGAGTAATGTGGAACAGCAGAAGTGTTGTTTTCCAAGCGTTGGATGATTTGAGATAATGAAGAGTCATTGACATAACCCTGTTGAACCGATTGCAACCAATTTGGAACAGGCATAGAAATCGCAGAAAGACAACCTTGGTCATCAAATGTGCGAGAAAGGGCATCCGCCACAATATTGTCCTTACCCTTCTTATAAGTGATCTCATAGTCATAGCCCATGAGTTTTCTAACCCATTTTTGTTGTGCTGGGGAGGATACACGCTGTTCTAGTAAATATTTCAGACTCTGGTGATTAGTCTTGATGCAGAAATGATTCCCTAAGAGGTAGGGTCGCCACTTTTGTACTGCATGCAAAATAGCCATAATTTCCTTCTCATATGTAGAGGTAGCTAAATTCTTACCGGAAAGGGCTTTGCTGGTGAACGCAATGGGGTGTTCATCTTGAAGGAGAACAGCACCAAGTCCATTGCCGCAAGCATCACTCTCAATAGTGAAGGGCTTGGAAAAATCGGGCATAGCTAGAACAGGTGTAGTACACATAGATTGTTTCAACTTATCGAATGCACACTCAATAACATGTGTCCATGTAAAAGCATCATTTTTCAACAGAGCAGTTAATGGAGCTGCAATCTTCCCATAATCCTTGACAAACTTGTGGTAGTAGCCAGTCAACCCCAAAAAACCACGAAGGTTCTTGAGTGTCTTAGGAGGCGGCCAATTGTTCATGGCAGCGATTTTGGCAGGATCCACACGAACCCCTTGTGCTGAGATAATGTGCCCGAGATACTCAACTTCCTTTTGGCCAAAAACACATTTAGACTTTTTGGCATGGAGATGATGATCATAGAAAAGTTGCATTACAAGAGCCAGATGCTGGAGATGTTCAGCCCATGTTTTACTGTAGATGAGGATATCATCAAAAAATACCAAAATGAATTTCTGCAAATAGGGTCGGAATATTTTATTCATCAAGGCCTAGAATGTGGAAGGAGCATTAGTGAGACCAAAGGGCATGACCAAAAACTCATAGTGGCCATCATGTGTGCGGAAAGTTGTTTTAGGGATATCATCCTCATGAACCCGAATTTGATGATACCCAGAGCGAAGATCCAACTTGGAGAAAAATTGAGCACCATGAAGCTCATCAACAACAGGAATTGGAAACTTATCCTTGATGGTGAGGTGATTAAGTGCTCGGAAGTCAATGCAAAGGCGCCATGACCCATCTTTTTTGCGGACAAGAAGAATTGGTGAAGAAAAGGAACTTGTGCTTGGGCGAATAATACTTTGCTTCAGTAAGTCCCTAACGAGGAGCTCAATCTCTGTTTTTTGGTGAAATGGGTAGCGATAGGGCCTGATGTTGGGAGGAATGCTTCCAGGAAGGAGCTGAATATGATGGTCCTCTTGTCGTGAAGGTGGAATTCCCACTGGTTCAGCAAAAACACCTGTATATCGATCCAGAATTTGTTGGAGATCCAAAGGAGTAGTGGGGGCCGCTGATGGTTGCATTTAAATGGAATGGAGCTGAGCGATGACACCATGGAAACTTTTCTTAAGGATTTTTTCCATGCGATGTGAACTGATGATGCTGAGAGACCCTCGTTTTAATCCTTTCAATGTGTGTTTGTGTCCATCGAGGGAGAACTGCATCCAAAGCTCAACAAAATCCCATAATATGGAGCCAAGTGTGCGCAGCCATTGAGTGCCCAAAACCACATCACATCCGCCTAAGGTCAAGGAAAACATGTCAGAGCGGAGGTTATAATCTCCCATAGAGATACGCACATTACGACACTTCCCTTTGCAAGGTAAGGTGCCCCCATTGGCAACCATGACTTCAAAGTTGGAGCAAGGATGGATAAAACAATCAGCTTGTTTGGCGATCCGAGGGTCAATGAAATTAAGAGTGCTGCCAGAATCAATGAGTATGGTAAGAGGAAGCTTCTTGAAGTAACCACGTACCCGCGTTGTTTGGGGGGCAGTGACTCCAGCTAAAGCATGGAGGGATATCTCGGGCTGGTCATCCTGAGATGGAGGGTCAGTAGGCGGCTCCTGAATGTCAACCGGAGCATCCATTGAATCGGGAGCTTCTTCACCAATTTTAGAGGCAGGTGGAGAATCCACATCCAAGAGATAGAGCTTTTGTTGAGCACATCGATGTCCCCGAGTGAATTTCTCATCACAATTATAACAAAGCCCTTTTTCTCTGCGGGCCTGCATCTCTGTTTCAAACAAATTCCTGATTGGAGGTGAGCGAGGAGCTGGCGGAATGGGAGGTCATTGAGAACCCATATTTCGGAAGGGAACAAAAGAGGATTTGGAGCGCTGTTGGGATGCCATCTTGTCTTCTGCCAATTTAGCCAACCCCAGGGCTTCCATCATTGTGTTGGGACTGAACATTTTGACCTCAGAGCAAATTGCATCCTTTAGACCACTGATAAAACAACTTCGGTAGAAGTCATCAGGTAATCCTTCAGTGTGATTAGCTAGTTTCTCAAATTCAGTTTGATACTCTTTCACAGTGCCAGTTTGGCGAAGTTTAGTGAGAGCTCCTATGAAGTCATCAAAAGCACTAGGACCAAATCGTTCCAAAAGGAGCTAGCAAAAATCAGGCCATTTTGGCTCTTCATGAGCCTTGATGTACCAACGATACCATTGAAGAGCTTCCTATTCCAAATGAAAGGAGGCAAGTGGAACTTTGTTGACATCAAAATTATTATGAAGACTGAAATACTGTTATGCATGATAAATCCATCCAATCGGATCAGTACCATTGAAGCGAGGAAAATCTAGCTTCGGACTGCGAAAATTGCTGGAAGAAGAGAACCCATTATCCGATGAAGACTCGTACTGTCGTCTGGTGTTCATAGCTGAATGCTCAAGATAGAGACCGAGAAATTTTTCATCCAGTTCCTAGAGTTTGGCTTGAATGGCTGCAAGTGCTTCCTCCATGGATTTTGCTCCTGTGCGGGTGACAACCATAACCAGGAGGGTTTTTTATCGGCGGGAGTGGGTAGAAAAACAAAAACAGAAATTGTTTCAATAGAGGAAAATTTGGATTTGGGAAAAAATCGGAAGGGTAATTTGGGTTTGAGTAAGTTTTGGACACTGTCGAAAGGACAGGGAAACAAAAAATGGGGATTTTAGGAGTGGGGTGAAAGAATGAGAAAATTTGGTAGAGAGGGACAAAGAAGCAGAATGAGGAAAGGAATACGGTGGCAAAATTTGAAGGGATTTGGGTGAAAATCGAAGGAGTTATGGCAAACCCTAAAAATAGACAAATGTGGGATTTCGAGTCTTGGGAAGTGGAATTTGGGATAGGGTCTTTAGGAATGAAATATGTAGAATGGAATTACAGAGGTGTTAGTGAAGTTTCAGGGAAAACAGAGTTGAAACCAAGGAGATATGGCCGAAAAACAGAATTTTATACTCTCTTTCTTTCTTTCTTTCTTTTTTTCTTTTTTTTTTTTCTTTTCAGAAAGGGATCTGTAACGCGCGAAAGTGATCAGAAACAGTGGAATCTTCAACGGCACATAAGTGATCGGCAACAAATGGATCTACAATGGCGCGGAACTGACCGGCAACAGTTCTGGACAGAGGAAATCTGTGATTGTGCAACTGAAAATAGATATGGACCCCAAGTATGTGCGGCTTTCTATCGGTTCAAGGGAATCACTCGGCCACTAATGCTGTCTGACGGCTTGCGTATTGGGGCAATACCCCTCACTCCACAGCTCAGGTAAAACTGATAACTGCTTGGCCACAAATGACAGCTCTTGGTTTACCTCACGGGTGGGAACTAGTCAATCAGGTAGGGGTCGTTGCCCTTTTCACTGGCAGGTCCTCTCAATGGGCCAGCTACTTCGGGGTTCCTGTGGTACTCCTCACAATGAGTTTTAGGGCTTAGGCCCAAGTACTTCCCACAGTTAAGCAGATATGGATTATTCCTAGATCTGAACCTGCAACAGAAGTGAAAAAAAATTTAGGCAAAAATTTCACCCAACAAGCCCAAGAAAGTGCTCTGATACCAGATGTGAGGACCCTGCAGCAAATAATTAATCAAAATACACGATATAGCAGCAGAACTCAAAATCACTTTTATATTAATCGCAGGCCACTTCGAGGGGGCAACCTCCTATGAGCAAGCTCAATACAAAATAACTTCACGATGCCTTCCTTGGCCTCAACACACACTTATATACTAAAAATAGGTGCCAATACTATGGGTCAAAACCATGGGCCAATATAAACTATGGATCAAGAAATACTACAGGCGGCTTACAAAGCATATGCGCCCAACAACAATAACACAAAATATGGATCAAGAAATACTACAGGCGGCTTACAAAGCATATGTGCCCAACAACAATAACACAAACTATGGATCAACAATTACTATGGGACGACTTACAAAGCATATGCGTCCAACAACAATATACTAACATGGTAAAGAGAAGGATTGACATGGGTTCCTAACATACTAATGGTTTTTTTTATTTTGGTTTCCATGACTTTAAATATTATCTCCAAAATGGTGTTACATAGGGACTACATAAAAGTTGTCCACTAAGGCAATTGGAGGATGGGGTTTGAAGAGGGCGACATGAAGCGAGGGTTTTGTAGGTTGCTGGTTGAAGATCTCACAGGCTTCAATCGGAATGGCTCCGGGCTCCTTGCTCCTCTCAGATTCTGGCCGACTCATTAACCGGTATTTCCCAATCATTTTTTCTGTGTATGCTTCCCAGCTGATAAATATGTTACTTCTTCTTGTTCGTTTCTTCTCTTCTGGGTTGCTAAGGGAAGGTTTGTTAACACCCACTTTCGCTTTGGTATTTTTGTTTGGTTTTTTGGTGTTTCCAGGGTTAGTCGGCCAGATAACTTTCTCCGTCACCCTTAAACCGGTTTGTGCTTCTTGGGGTTTGTTGGACTGCCCTTTATTTGCTTTAGCCGCTCTCGGCAACTGGATTCCCTCCTCATAATCGAGGACCAGTACCAACTAGTATTTAAAAAGTGGGAATTTTTCATTATTGCCGGCTCTGTCAGCTTCTTCGCTCGTCGTTTTGGGTGACGATCCGTCTTTTTCGGATGTGTTGGCTGTCCTTGTACAGCAACTTGTCCTTTTGATTGAGTCTGTCGGGAGATGGCTTTATTAGGATTTGTCTGATTACTTGTATTCGCCTGATTGTCTTTCAGTCAGCTATCCAAAGGGTCGGTTGTGGCTTTTACTCAGTGGGTATCCCTGATTTCCTTTGACTCGGTCTTCTAAGACTGGCGTTGGTTCTCTGTATCTTACCTGACTCTGCTTCTCGGCGTTTATTTTTTGATGTTTAGGGTTTGACTCTTGAGTTGCGCCCTCTTTCTTCTTCTTGGAGTGGGATTTTCCCTCGGTTTTTTTACTTTCGATTAATATTGGTGTTGTTCTGTTTGGGTCTGCGCCTTCAGCGGCTTCACAAATTTCAAGGGTTCAATCGAGTTTTTAGTAGCTCTGTCACTCGATGATATCAGTTTCTTCAAACCAACGCTTCTGTTGGGTTTATTGTTGACTATATCCTTATTTGTTTGCCCTCCTTTGTATTCTGGATTGTATTCAGTAATTTGAGTCTGGTAATCGGTATTTGGTTTATGAAGGATCCTTCCAGGGTCGGTATGATATCGGTTGTTATATTAAAAGGTTATAGTATGATGCTTATTTTCATTGCCGAGATATGTTATTGTTTAGCCTTCTCTGTTTGAGATATTTTTGGCATTCTGGATAATTTGTGTTTCCATTGGGGTTCGACTGTCATCTATGTTATTTGTGTCGGTTTTGTATATGATGCCCATTTTCCTGGGTTTCATCCTATTGATTCGGGGTTCTGGATTTAACTGGCATATTGGGGTTTGACCGTCTGCTGTTATTTGATGTCTTCTATTTTGTGCGGTTATGATATCTGAGTTCTTTAGATAAGTCTGATATATAGCCCTCTTCTTTATGATGGCTTATCTGTAGGAGATTCATAGTTGAATGGAGTACTTTGGCTTTTTGGTATGTATTGATATTTAAGGTCCGACTATCTACCTTCCATGTGTTATGATCTTATCTGTGCTAGGTTTATTATCTGAGATATGCATTATGGAGATTTGATTCAAAGCTCTTTACTGCTGATTCTTATTGCCCGGGGTTTTACCATTATAGTCTGCTACTGATATGTTATTTGTGCCGGAATTGTTTTGCTATTGATATATATCTGATATATGGCCCTTCTTTATGATGGCATTTTTGTATGAGGTACTTAGTTGATGGTCTGATATTGATGAGGTGCTGTTTTATTTTTGGACTGATTTGGCTTCTGGATGGTCTTGATATGTCTGATTGATTACCTTCCATATGTTATGATCCTATCTGGGCCAGGCTTGTTTTCTGTGATTCGGTGTTTTGGGGATGTGATTCAGAGTGCTTTTGTTTGAGTTATTTGATCTGCTTGGGTGTTGCTATCTGGGAATATTTTCCTTGTTTCTAATGGTGGAGACCCATGATGGGTCTCCCGACCCTAGATTGGACCATGGTCTTGCTAGATTTCAGAGGCGTCGAAAGGCAAAGGCGTACAAAACTTTGGAAGGGAAACTACGCTATGTGGTTGGTAGGGATATTTATATGGACAGGGTGGAAGCCTTGAGTCGTCGTGCTCTAATTGGTAGGCTGGAATATGTTTCCATGGAGAAAAAAGATTGGGTCTCTTGGGCTTCTGAGTACTGGAAACCATTTCTATCCTATGTTCCAACTATCAGCTTGTTGGTCCGAGGCTGGATAGTTTTTGTCTTCTTAGAGGAATCTCATGCCTCTGAGGTCTTAAGCCGTCTTTGGAGAGTTGGTAATGGTTCATTAGTGCTTGATCGATGGCATGTTAACTTTGATCCAATGAGAGAAAGAGTGAAAAAGCGCCATCTGTGGGCAATTCTCCCAGGGCTTCCTTTCCCGCTCTGGAATCCTTCTCTTTTGGAAGGCGTTGGAAACACTATAGGTCGATTTGTGGCTCTGGAGGATGATTTTATGAATTCTTTTGATAAAAGGAAGGCAAAAATTCTTGTTGAAATTGATATCACTAAAGGCCTACCAACTGAAGTTGAGATTCTCTGCCATGAGCATTTGTTTATTCAACGTTTGGATTTTCAGGGAATCCCCTTTAGGTGCAGTGTTTGTAGGGAGACTGGTCATTTGCGCCGTGACTGTCCTCATTTTCGTAATGGGAATGTCAAGCGCTCTTTAACAGATTCCTTTGTTAATTCCCCTATACTTTCACCATCAAAGGATTGTTCACTCCGGTCCAAATTGTCTCCTCTTCTGGTCAGATGAAAAATCCTATTTCTTTATTTGGGGAAGTATCAGATATTGATCTGGATATAGTTGATTCATTGATTAGCAGCAGAAACGTTCCTATGCCTTCTGGCTTGTCTCCTTCCTGTATTCCTCCAAAGGAGCCTGATAGGTTGGTTCCTCCTTTCACTGTTTCTTTGTGTCAAGAGTCTTCCCCTGCAGCTCTTACTCTTTTCCCTCCCTCTGATTCATTGATTCAGGAGTCTTCCCCACCTACTCTTGATCTCCACCTCCCCTCTTCTGTTGCTAATCCATTAATTTCTACCTCTTTTGCGAGCCCTATGAATGATAACGTTACCTTACCTCTATTCTCAGAGGCAAACTTCCCTCCTCTTTCTTCTGCTGGTCAGACAAAGCCTCCCAGGTCTCTTCCTCCTAGTCCTGTAGTCTCCCCTTCCTTTGCCGACCCTTCACTGCAAAAATCTTTGAGTATTTTCTCGGATAAGACGCCTCTCTCCCCCTCGGTTCTCCCACTTGAATCCATTCGTTTTGAGAATGTTACTATTAGACGTAAGAAAAAATCTTCTAAAATCCCTCTTGAATCAGTTGATATTAGTCAGGCACCTTACACTCCTTTATTCGAAAGATTAAAAGTTGTAGGGCGTTCTCATTCTTCTCCTTCCAATCGGGTCCTTAGAGCATTGACCCCTGATTTCTCAGATTCTTAATGCGTATCCTCTCTCTAAATGTTCGTGGCTTGGGGGTCTGGCCAAACAAAAAAGCCTCCGACATTTGCTGTCTGCTCTTTCTCCTGATGTTCTTCTTCTTCAGAAAACCATGACTAGTCCTTATCCTGCTTTATTTGCCTTTTCTAAAATATGTCCGGGTTGTGAGTTTTGTGCTCTTAGTTCTTCTAGTCTTTCTGGGGGTATACTTTCTGGCTGGAATCCAAAGGTCCTAAAGTGCAAAGCTTTTCATACTGCTGCTGGTATTTTTCTTAAAGCTTCGATTCGGGGGACTTCTTTTAATCTATCCATACTAAACTGCTATGGACCTTACAACAATTGGGTCTCCTTCTGGAATGCTGTGGCTTCAGGTGGCCTTCTCTCCCTCCAAAATCTAATCTTAGCCAGAGATCTAAATCTGACTCTAAATGCATCAGAGATTCGGGGAACCAAAGCACGTCCTAACCCTTTGGGATCTTTCTTCTCTAAACTATTTTCTAATCATAATTTAGTGGATGTGGCTCTTCCTTGTGCTGGTCCTACCTGGAGGAATGGAAGGATTGGGGAAGATGGAATATCAAAAAGATTGGATATATTTTTGTTGACAGATCAACTTGTTAGCTCGATTCCTAGATACATGATGTGGACTCATAGATGTGGGATTTCTGATCACTTTCCTGTGATTCTTGATTGGAATGATGTACAAAGTCATTGTACTTATCCTTTTAAGTTTAATCATCCTTGGTTGGAAAATGAGGATTTCATTCATATTGTGTGTGCTGAATGGCCCCTTATCCGCTCAGACCCCTCCCTGGATGCTATGTAGGATCTCCATTCCAGACTCAAACTTCTAAAGGTGAAGGTTAAATCATGGACCAAAGCTGAATCTATTAAAATGAAAGACAAGTCTGCTGCTCTGGAAAAGGAAATCAGCTCTATTCTTCTCTCCTCTCAATCAGCAATTTTAAATTCAAATCAGCAGTAGAAATTGAATACTCTCAAAGACGAACTTCAAAGGCTGATTGATCATGAAATTAATTCAGCCAGACTTCAGAGCAGAATTACCTGGGCTCAAAAAGGGGATGCTAACACTAATTTTTTTCATGCTGTGGCTTCAGCTCGAAAAAACCACAATGCAATATGGAATCTTCAAGATGAGAGAGGTAATTGTGTTTCAGATGATATTAATCTAAAAGATCTTGGCTCTCGGTATTTCAAATCATTATTTGAAGATGATCATCTGACTAATCTGGAAGCTCAGCTTAAGGTTATTCGTCTTTTTTCGTCTTTTATCAGTCCAGAGAAGGCAGAAGCTTTTACTAGACCGGTGACTATCTTGGAAGTTGAAGAGGCTTTAAAAATATTTAAAAAGGATAAAGCTCTTGGCCCAGATGGATGGCCAGTTGAGTTCTATTTGAATTTCTTTGACCTATTGGGCCCTTCTCTGGTCAATCTGGTGGAATCTTCCAGACTCTCTGGTAGAGTATCTCAAGCTCTCAATTCTACCTTCCTTACTCTCATTCCGAAGATTGATCTACCTGTCACCTTTGCAGACTTCCGCCCCATTTCTCTCTGCAATCTGGTTTATAAACTCATTTCTAAAGTTGCTGCTATGAGGCTCAAACCTTTCCTTGATGAGTCTATTTCCCCTCAACAATTCGGTTTTCTTAAAAATCGCCAAATTCTTGAACCCATTGCCATTTCTCAAGAAGTTCTGCATACTGTTAATGCCAGAAATAGATGTGGTCTCATTCTTAAACTAGATTTATCCAAATCCTTTGACAGAGTAAATTGGACCTCCATTCGTCTCCTTCTTATACAAATTGGGATTCCTCTGGTTGGGGTAAACTGGATTATGGGCGGCATTTCATCAGCCAATTCTGCTATCCTTGTTAATGGCTCTCCTTCTTCGTTCTTTTCCGCCTCTCGAGGAATCAGGAAGGGATGCCCTCTATCTCCCCTCTTATTTATTCTAGTTATAGAAGGGCTTAGCCTGCTGATAGAGGATGCTAAAAGGAATGGAAAGATTAAAGGAATCAAGATCTCTCATCATTTTTCTCTCACCCATCTACTATTTGTAGATGATGTGATCTTATTTGGCCTGGGTTCTTTTGAAGAGTGGTTAGCCTTTAAAGCCATCCTCGATATTTTTTGTGAAGCCTCAGGGATGAGTATACATGTGAATAAATCTAGTTTCATCCATAATAATCTGAATGAGGACGTTCTTCATAGAATTTATGATATTCTGCCTTTCAGAGTGGAAAACTTTCGTAAAGGGATTAGTTATCTTGGCTATTTTCTGAAGCCTACAGGTTACCTGGTTAAGGATTGGCTCTGGTTGTTAACAAAATTTGAAAAGAAAATTTCTCATTGGACTAATAGATTCCTTTCTATGGGAGGTCGACTGGTCCTTATTCGATCTGTTTTATCTAGCATGCCAGTTTATTGGATGGCATTGGTTCCAATCCCAATTTCAATTTTAGACAAACTCAGAAAGATGATTTTTTCTTTTCTTTGGGGCTCTTCATCCAAGATTAAAAAATTCCATCTCGTGGATTGGCAACTTTTGGCTCGTCCCACCTCTCATGGTGGTTGGGGAATTAAACATCTCCCTAGTTTCAGTCTCTCCTTGAGAATGAAAAGTTTTTGGCTAGCTCTAAATAGCAAAGGAATCTGGAATTTTCTTCTGACTGTCAAATATCTGAAAAATAAGCCTTTGCATTTATGGTTCAGGGAAAAAAGTTTCAATTACAGGAATGCCTCAATTATATGGAGGGGATTTATCTCTGCCATCCCTTGGATTGGCAAGGGCATCATCTGGCAGGTGGGTAATGGTGAATCAATCAGCTTGGGTGCAGACCCACTCATTGGTATGGGGTCTTCCTTTGTTCTTCCAAGAGACCTGAGAGATTATTTAGAATATTTTGGCATATGCACCCTTGCACAAGCTCGCAACCAAACTTCTTCAGCCACAGGTTATTGGTTTTCTTTTGCAGATCTTGACCTTGCAGGTGAATGGAAATCGGATTGGGATAACTATATTAGAGTTTTGGAATATGGATGCATCCGCCTCTATAATAAAAATGATGCTATTCTTTGGTCTCACAACAGTTATACAGGGGCATTAACTGCTGCTGAAGGTTATAAATGTATTATCTCTAATATCTGTCCAGAGTTTAATGATTCAATCCTGAATATTGTATGGACATTGAAGATTCCTCTTAAAATAAAATGCTTCATTTGGTTAATGATAAGAGGGAAGTTATTAACTTGGGAGCATTTGCAAAGCAGAGGCTTCAATGGCCCAAGTCGGTGTGTCCTTTGTGAGAGCAATCTGGAAGATATCCAACATTTATTTCTTCGCTGTCCCTTTTCTATTCGTATTTTCAAACTTTTTGAGGATAAATTCTTAGTGCTCTTTTCCAGATTATAGCTTGATTCATTCTTTTTTGGGAATTTGGTTTTCCTCTACAGCGCGATCAGCTATTTTCAGATATCTTCCCTTGTTTATATTCTGGGCTATATGGCTTCATCGGAATTACTGCTTATTCGAAAACAAGAAATCATCCTTTCCAGCTATGATTTCTAGGATTGATGGATTGATAAATTCTTTCCTGGTGCCTAAATTAACCCATAAATCTCGTAATCCTGGTCCTGTTCCTATAAAAAGTTTCCCTTGTGGATTCTTTGATGGTGCTGCAGCAGAAAATATAGGGGGGCTCAGGGTTTGTGATTTTTTTAAATGATTCTCATCATTTTAATTGTTCAATGGGATGTGGAAGAAGCACGAATACAAGAGCAGAGTTGTTGGCACTTTGGGCAATTCTAAGAATTGGTATATTGATGGGAATTCCTCTTCAGATGATTTATGGGGATTCCTTGGTGATTATTTCATGGGTAAACAGATTTTCAGCACTTGATGTTCCATCTCTGATGCACTGGTGTAAAGACATAAGATATATGCTCCAACTGTCCCTTCCGGTGATCTTTAAACATACATATTGAGAGCATAATTCGCTGGCAGATGAACTCTAAAAAAAAGCTTTGCAGTTGGATATGGGATTTGTCTCTTTTTCAGAAGTTTTGGATGGCTTGGTTATTAACCAGTGCAATTTAGATCTTTTTTAGAGTTGCTGATTTTATATTTTGTTCAGCTATTTTCAGCAGTTGACAGAGTACTACCTGATCAGATTGAGTTCACTTTGCCAGCCTATTCTGCTCTGATTTGTTTTGTTTTCAGTTCACCTTCGATTTATTCAGAAATGATGAGAAAAGTCTGCGAAGATCAGACTTTATTCTTTGTATTGTGTCTCTGTATTTGTCCGTCTATGACCTGTATGAGACGGTTCCGGTGTCTTTTTCAGTCATCATGATGAGCTGGTAAATGATGTCTTTTGATAGTCCGTCTATGATTTGTATGAGACGGTTTTGGTGTCTTTTTCAGTCATCATATTGAGATGTAAATGATGTCTTTTGATTCATCTGAATAACAAAGACTGGTATTTTTTTCCTTTAAAAAAATAAATAATTTATTCCATATTGTCTATAAAAACAACACTTAAAACAATAATTTAAAATACAAACAATATTTAAAAATACACAAATTTTTTGTTTCTTAAATTAAAACATATATATATATATATAATCTCAAATATTGTAATAATACACGTACATTATATATTAATATATTAAGACCAAGCATGGAACAATGTAAGAGTACGAAAAAGGGATCCAAATGAGTTCTTGATCAAGATTCCGTTAAGCTACGTTTTCTAAACATTGGACAAATGCTATATAGATTCTGAAAATGTAATGGATATGTGGTCTTCCTTGTATAACTGTCTTTGCTTTGCTAGGAGGGTTCAGATGAGTATGGAGCGTGGCTCACTGTGAGCGCTGAGCGCTGGGCGTGGCCACCTGTGTAGATCGGTCACTGTAATGTCCACTATCATCATCACCATGGAATATGGTAATGCATTTTTTCAAAGTAATGCCATCCTTTCACCCCCTTGATGTCACTTATAAACTCTTTATGCATATAATTAATCCATCTTATTTACCATTAACAACAACAAAAACACACTAACCCAAAAATCGACAACCAACGTATGAATCATCTATATTAAAAAGATCTCGTTATTAATTAATGCATATATATACTATGAGCAAAAAAAATAGCCAAAATCGACCTTTTATCAATATATCTAATCCATCATACTACCATGGGCAAAAAGGCACACTGCCAAAGTCAAGACATGCTTTGATTTCTAAAACACAAAAGTGGGAAGCTTTGACTTCCACTAACAACAAAGAACGAAAGGAAACTGCCCTTCCGACTGATCTCCCATTATTCTATCTTCTCTGTATTTGATATTGCAAGAACTCAAATACAAAGGAGCAAAATGCAGCTAAGGTTGCTGTCTGGTTATTACAATCGGGCTCTGTACAACGTGCTTGCCATCACTCCAAACCAGCGACCCAAAGACGGTGTCTGAATTGGTTCCATTGGGAAATTTGAGGGACTTGGCGCTCACATTCACTATGAAGCTCAACTTCTGGTCTCTCTTGGTAAACTTTAGGATCCGCGGCTCCACTGTCACCTCTACCCCTTTTGGAGCAATCACCGTGGCCGTGTAAGTTGAAATGGTAGGATCAACAATGGTCACCGTTCTTATGAACCTTGTCGACAAGTTAGAAGATCGACTCTGATGGAAAACAGCAGAAAATGACGGATAATTCAGGTTCCATGGCTGTGCTTTTTTGGCAGGACAAATAACATTTGTACGGGTGATAACCCTGATGGATTCTGGAGTATAACCAAGACTGCATAAAAAATTGACATAGTCCTCCACCCCTAGATCGTAAATGAGCCCAGGATCCATAGCCCTCTGTGGATCCACGTGACCTGCGCCCAAATCAAAAGGTGTGGAAGCATTTCCCGTAGCCTCATCGGCCATTTCCACCAATCCTTTATTCACTTTGTCGTAAGTATAAGCAGTAGTCATCAGAGCAGATTTGATGGCGGCGGGGCTCCACTCAGGGTGCGCTCCTTTGAGCACCGCAGCGATCCCGCTAACGTGAGGGCATGACATGGAGGTTCCAGATATTATGTTGAACTCCGTTCGCCTCCGGTCAAATGACAGGTCCGTGGGACTGGCCGCGTCGGTCCAAGCAGCCAGAATGTTCACACCAGGAGCTATAATGTCTGGTTTGAGAATTTCAGGCGTTATGGAATTGGGCCCTCTGCTGGAAAAGGAAGCTACGACGGGAGCCGGCTTAAGCCCCAGTTGGGTGCCATGAAATGTTATGGT
>LPNX010945961.1:49881-150731 GCA_001517045.1 Pseudotsuga menziesii
ATTGCAGAGGGACTTGGGGAACCTGACCCCGCTCTCGCATTCACCTTTCCAGTGCTTGGGAACGGGGCCCATCTCCTGATCGCTGAAGCTCCGCCGTTCCGGCCAGATGCCAGAGTCCAGGAAACCGATCACCACATCAGAACCGTAATCGGACAACGCCCACAGGCCGCTTCTGTTGGGCGTGTCAAGACGGAGGAAGTGCGGAGACCGCGTTGTGTGCAGCTGACGTGCACGATCCGGGAACATGGCGAGAACGCCTGGTGTTTTTTCCATCTGAACGGCTTCCTCCTCGGTTAGCCTTGCCGAGAAGCCATGCAACACCGTGTTATAAACATGAAGCAACAGTATATGGTCTTGTTGTGCTGCATCTTCCGTTTTGAGGGCGGCCTTGACAGCAGCTGTAACCGTTGATCTGTACCAGTCTTCATGAGTGGGAAAGACTGTCGGTTTTGAGTTCCCGTCAACTCGAACAATGAATGTCTTGCGTCCATCGGAAGCGTATCCCACCATCAACCGTTGACACAGACACAACACTAATAGCAACAGCGACCTTGAGATTATTACCAGGGAACTAGCCATTGTAGAATTCCGTTTCAGCGCCTCCATATTACAGTCTACGCCAACCCGAAAACCCTGAAACGGGATCGAAGGCAAATCTGCACTTTTATGACATGCGATATTGAAGCATTGCCTTCTCAAAAACATAAAACAGTGACGTAAATACACGAAGCTGTGATAATCTTGTCAACATCAGTATGCTTAAATAGTGTCTTACAGCGTGTCATTTCTTCAAATGGGTCTATTTTTAAATTTGTTTAATCTTTGACATATGGTGACACACATTTTCCCGCGGAGTTTTTAAGCACACCAAATTCCAGAACCCATAAAATACAGTTTCCATAACCATTGGAATTCAATTTTGGAATTGAACCCTTGAATACAGTTTCAATGATCATTGGAAATCAAACTTAAAATTAAGCGCCTGACATATTTTGGGTATTTTACCTTATATTTCAAGAATTTTTGAAATTTTACTTAATTACATTTAACGGTTAACCATGTACACCTCGCTGATCTGGGCATTTAAAATAAAAACAGGTAATGACTTAGTTACGATGTAAAAATCCAAGAAATTTACGTTCTGTTTCAAGATTTTTGAGAAATTAATAAACATTTTCACAGAGATTGGCATTTAAAAAAAAATGGTAATGACTTAGTTATTATGTTAGAAATGGAAAGTTTGATTTGTTTTTTATATGTTTTCTCGTTACTAAGTGACAATGTTATTGAGATTGGATGGTAATGACTTAGTTATAATGTTAAATGGAAATTGTGATTTGTTTTTTTATATGTTTTCTCGTTAGTAAGCGACAATGTTATTGAAAAGGTTGAGAATGACAATGTTATTGAGAATGATGACTATATGAGAGGACGATGTTAATAATTTTAATTGAATTAATATTTGATAGTTTTTTTTAACATTAATATAAAATCAATTTATTATTATAAAATTATGTAAAATAATAAAATAAATTAAATTATTTAATAACATTGTTTTTTAATATTACATATAAAATTAATACAATTATAATACTATCAAAAAAATTTATATTTTATATTAAGTCATGAAAATAATATTTTTACATCAACAAACAAAACATATATGTTAATGTTTTAATAAAACACCAATTCCCACCACTCCTATTTCATATCGTATGACATGAATCATCTTCACATGCCATGAATCATCTTCACATGCCTATTTCATATCGTATGACATGAATCATCTTCACATGCCATATGACAAAATTGCACATATGACAACAGGTGAAAAAAAAAGTGCACATATGACAAAATTGAATCATCTTCATATGACAAAATTGCACATATGACAAAATTGAATCATCTTCATATGCCATATGACAAAATTGCACATATGACAACGATATCCATAAGTATGACGAAGTTATATGTTAAATTTATGCTGGTTAGACATGGATACATGGCATGGTAATTAGTATTAAGTATCATTAAATCACAAAATATAAAATATCCAATATATTGATCTTATTTAAGTGAATTTGCAAGCTAAGAGAATGATAATGATCTATGAGTATTGGTGAGTATGAATATTAATTAGTGTTTATATAAAGGTATATTAAAATTTAGTATAAACAAATAAATATATAAATAATTTATGATAAAAATAATAATACAATTGATCTAAGCTAACTATTTACTTGAATTAAAGAAAGTGATGTCTAGAAAGAAAGCATATACCTATATAATCGCTCTTTTCCACTTAAATTGATACATTCAACAAAACATATTAGGTATGTTAAATCATTTTCCAATATGGTGATAAAGAAATCTAGTAAAGGAGATGTTTATCACTTCCTTAAGTGGACAAAAAAACATTAACTAGGTGTAGAGCAATCTAACCATAGTATACAATATTATTTAGAGAGGAAGATAACTAAGATGCACATGTAACATAAGAAATGGGAGTTGTTTTATGAAATACCTTATAGATCTACAAGGTGGATTCCTCCTAAAAAAGTAAACTCGGAAAACTATATAATACAAAGGCAGGGCCACAAAATAAAACGAAAAACTAACTACATAAAAAAAGTGTAATGAACTTATTGACAAGGTGGAATTTGTCGTGTGCTTATAGCATGGATAACCCCAAGGTGAAAGGTCTCAATTAGACCTAACACCCTTTCGAATAGGAAACCCATTCAGATTATGGCCGGACAACCATTATGGTTTTGAGGTTTTATCTATTATGACATTATCCACTATTTAGTATTTTTGAAATGTGATATATGAAATGCAGGTAATGTAGGATATAGAATGGAAAATGAGGCTTAGGATAACTAATACAATTAGAAATGCCAGCATATCAACAAATATGTCAATATGTTAACCTATAATAGATAGTTTTTGCATGAGCAAGAACATAAATGTAAATAACTAGATGCACAACATAATTTTCTTGAGAAATGAACAATTGATTATAATACTATGCCCATGACTACAACATAAGAATTCTAGTGATAAATTTTTAAAAATGCTACTTCTATAGCAGAGTGGTCTATTATATAAAAAGAACATTCTCACATCAATTCTAGAACACAAACACTTAGCAAAATAAGGTTCCACTCATTGAATCCCTAGAGTTGAAATTCACCTCCAAAATAGCTAGGCTAGCAATGACTTCTTATTGTTAGAACTTTGCAAAAAGAGCTTTACAAAAAAATTACAAGTAGAAGCTCCGTCAGAGTAAAAGCACCTCCCCTCTCAAATGAGATCAAGAATATAGTTTATAAGAATAAGAATGAATCTTGGTTTTCCAATGGCCTTTGGCCTTCTAGGTGATTGTTGGTCTTCCTCCTTAATTTTTCAAGTCTTTCATACATTAATATTTTTATTAAGAGAAACTTATTTAAAATTATTTTGCATAAACATTCTTTAGGATTTGTCTTATTTCTCACTTAATTTATTCAACATGCCTTTGAGGAAGATATTCAAGTGGTCACAATCATTCAATTCTAGGAAAATATTATCCTTTTCTGGCACTAATGCAAGCCTTCAGGATTTTTCATTTGGATATATATTGGTGGGGGTCCCTTTTCAATGGTTCCTAGCATCTGTATCTCTAGTATTTTATCTTTAGTGTCCATCAATCTATCTTAGCACCAATACTTGGTTAACATTATAGCAAGATACGTAAGTCATGAATATATGAAATTTGAATCGTGCTTTAGCAATTTGCATTCCGCCCAAGGAAATTGATTGATGCCTTAATAAGGTTTTAATTCTTAATTCCGTAATTTGAATGACCTTCATTTCTTTTATTCGTGCTACAATGTCTCTGGGCCATCCCAAAACTCAACTCAGTCCCTTTTGGCCATAAAAAATATGCCCCTATTTTTCATCGTTATTTTAGAACCTTTTAGTAGGTCATATGAGAAAAATTATAATAGGGAACTTATATAAGTTATTTTCACGGGGATTGGTTTTGAAAATTTTGGTACATGTTTGTAAATTTTGGTCGAAGCCTACGATGGAAGGGTAGTCAACTCCAACAATTGAGGCAGAAAGTGTGGAAGAGTACTTGATCTGAAGAAGTCCAACCGAAAGGTTGGTTAGTTAGTTATGAATTTTGTCCACTTATGTAATAAGTCAAGTAGCGGGAGAAGGATGTAAATCTTGCCATTAGAGCCTATAAATATGTAATAGGATGGGTTGTTAGAGGTATCTAAGAGAAAAAAAGTGAGTCGATGTAATATCATTCCTGGGCTGAAGTCTGAATCGAGTCGCAAGGTATCAGTCAATCTGGATGTTGTGTGTGCAGATCTCCTGTAAAGAGAGATTGAGAAGATGTATGTAAGCTGAGTGCAGAGACAAGTAGCGTTCAATTTGTGACTCTTATGAATAAATGGGTGCTTTTGTGGTTTTCTCCCAGTTTGGGTTTCCACATTAAATGATGGTGTATGATTGTGCAATGTGTTTGTTCTTTCTTGATTAGGTGGTTAGATGATTAATGTAAATTAAAAAAAGATGTGAAATAATAATACGATGCATTGTTGGTTGAATACATGGTAATGGTCGATATAGATGTATGCTTTTGTCGTGATTTATGATCTGTCGATGCAATTCCTGTCGAGTTATGTGTTAGAGTAAAATCCCCTTCATTGTTCCAAAAGCTCGGTTCTTGCATCTCCCATAAGTATTTTGGGTGAGAATTCATATTCTCTGCAAGTGTCACTGAGAGGTCTCAACCCCTCTTGGGCTGGTATCTGGGGGTTTGTTGGTACCAACTAGTACGAACCTGGGTTAGTGTGATATTGTGCTAGCGGGATGTAAATCGGTTCATTAGAGCCTATAAATATGTAAGGGGATGGGTTGTTAGAGGAATCTAAGAGAAAAAAAGTGAATCGATGTAATAATGTTCTTGAGATGAAGTCTAAGTCGAGTCGCAAGGTATGAGTTGATTTGTAGAAAGTGTCCATAGATCTCCTTTAAAGAGTGATTGAGAAGATGTTTGTAAGTTGAGTGCATAGACAAGAAGCGTTCAAGTTGGGACTCTTATGAATAAATGGGCGATTTTGTGGTTTTCTCCCAGTTTGGGTTTCCACATTAAATCCTAGCATTCTTTGGCAATGTTTTTGTTCTTTGCTAATTAGATGACTAAATGATTAATGTAAATTAACAACGGATGTGAAATAATAATAAGATGCATTGCTAGTCAAATACATGATAATGGTGGGTATGGATGTTTGTTTCTATCGTGACTTATGATCTTGTGATGCAATTCCTGTCGAGTTATTTCTTATCATTGAAATCCCATTCACCACTGCAGAAACCTGGTTCTTGTAGCTCCCATAGGTACTTCGGGTGAGAATTCGTATTCTCTACAAGTGTCACTAAGAGGTCTCAACTCCTCTTGGGCTAGTATCTTGGGGTTTGTTGGTACCAGCCGATATGAACCTGGGTTAGTGTGAGATTGTGCCAATAAGATGTAAATCGAGCCATTAGCAAGGATGATTTTAGGGGCGAATTTTATCCCAGTGGGCTATTTTTCCACGTTTTTCTCCCAAAAATGATTCGCCATGTCGCATTTTTGAAGCCCCGTTTCGCCCAATTTTGATGGGGTAAAATTTTTTCACCCTTAAAATCGCCAAATTGTTATATAAACAATATAAAATCCTTGGAAATTAAAATATTTTTTGAAAAATATTGCCAATCATTTTATAGTTGTCGTTTTAAGAATTGGTAATATTCGCCAACATTTATACACTTTAAAATGAGTATGGTTCCTTAAAATCATCCCTGGCCATTAGAGCCTATAAATATGTAACAAGGTGGGTTATTAGAGATATCTAAGAGAAAAATGTGAGTCAATGTAATACCATTCTGTTGCAGCTACAACTGTTATCCCCCCAAAAAAATTAATTTTTAGGGACCCCTTTATCTCTTTTAGTTTTTTAGAAGGCTTAGAAAGTTTATCTTTTCTCACCAATATTTTCTTCATGACTTAAAATTTTGGCAAAAAAGAAATATGTTTTCCTTATATTGGATGTACTCTTGAGAGTCTTTCCGACATATCAGAAGCGCAGCGGTCTAGATAGTCGATGTTCCATATCATATGTTTTCAAAAGTTTCCTTTCGACGTATCGGATGTTCTCTTCTCTATCGCATCGAAAACTTTTTGCTGAAGGCTTCGGGAGATTCATCCAGAGCTGTTCCAACACACTGGATCGCCCATCTTCTATCCATTTTCAATATCTGTAGAAGCATGGTCAACTTTTCTTCTACCGTTTCAGCTATTTCTTTCGAATTTTTCTGAGAACTTAGTGGTTTTCCTGGCTAACATTGCAGATGCGAAGTCCGAAGTATATCCGATGCCTTCTCATTGTAATTTCTGATGCTGATGCAATGTTAGTGGCCTAGCCTGCCGATGGTCGTTTAAGTGTTTTTTAATTGTTTCAACGTTTATTTTGTGAATTGCCTGATCTCTCGAGCCTGTTCTTTATAAACCATCCAAAGCATCTGTGACCACTAGCAAGTTCGTATCCGATGCAAGTTTGGCGCTTTTGTTTTCCTGTCCGAAACTTCTTTTCACCCACGTTCAAGCTTATAAAATCCCGTAGAGGTTGTTTTATGGTCATTGTTTCACCATGTCATTTTCCACTTAGAGCTACAGAGCTGTCACTATCTGAGTGAATTTCTTGCCAGTGGGGGTCGTGTTCATCTATGTCATCTTCGGTTTTTCCAGGTAGGATCTTATATCTTGGTCCGTTACTCAGCGTTTCTTAGCACAGTTTGGTAGGGTTAGGTTATTTTCTTTTCCACGGAGGGGGGGGGGTATTTGAATGTTGTGTTGGTTTTTCATTTTTATGTAGGTTTTTTTCCCAGTGTTCCTTATTTGCAGTTTTCCATGATTTTCTCTCTAACATTCATTGGAAGAAAGAAGGGAGGGTGTAGACGAGCATTTCACCATCTGCACCGCTCCCTCATCTCCTCCCCCATATTATGGAAAATACACATTCGTTGGTTGAGCGTGTTAGGGTTTTTCATGGGACGTCGAAAGAGAGATTTTCTGCTGTGGGCGAAGACCCAGTTGGTTCACTCAAGGGGTTAGTAGTCCGGTGTTTTCAGGGTTTTTTCCCATCATTAGTATTGATTCCTAATGATGTAAGGCCGTAGTAAGACCTTAGGGCTTGCACCGTGAATTTTTACCCGTATTTTGTGTCCGAACCACCTTTGAAAGATTTATGGTTTATATCCTCATTTACAGAAAGCATTTATTTTTTAGTTGGAAGCAAGGATGGTTAACATACATTATGATGATCTGGTAAGTGTTAGGTTAACATCGGTTGTTGGTTTCAGTATATAGTTTGTCATTTATATGTGTGAATATACTAAATTTAATTTATTGTTGTATGATCAACACAGGCTCATCATACACATAGAAACATGCCTCGGAAATAGAAAGGGAAGGCGCAAACAACAGATGAAGAACCAGAAGTAGAGATCATAACCCAGGTCAAGGTTATCTATGAGGATACCAAAGCCATCACAGGTGTTGATCCTGAATACAAATGGGGGGAAATATACAGAATGATCTCCAATCAGAGTGTTCTAGATGCCAGAATGGAGGATTTACCTATATATGCTAATATCGAAAGATCAATAATCATGAAGGTGGCCACACGACCAGAAATTTTCCCTTATTTATAGGTAATAGGGTGGATCCTTCCTAGGGCTGATGTGACAAGGATGATCTTGGATAATGCTGAAGGGCAGGGTTATGCTTCTTATACCCCAGCTTATATAGCCATGCCCTACAAGTTTCCAATACCCCAGAACTATTTGATTGAAGGATGGTTGAAATACTTTAATCTAGATGTTGTGGAAACCGTCTAGAGGATTGTCACATACCCCAATTTTGTAAAATAATGGTAATTGTTTTAATTATATTCCTGAGACATTATGTTAAATTTAATGCTAAGTAGGAACTGATGACTCAGCAGAGTCAACAGAAGTGAATGTAATTCAGAATATTTTATTATTAATAAATTAATTATGGAGACAACAGCATGGGAGAGCTGTTAAAAAGAGGTTACTGGTCAAACTGGTGGATGGAACTAGGTGGAGGGCAAAAGACAAGTGGCAGCATCCTAAAACACTTCCTAAGTTGCAGGTGGCAACTTCCCTATATTTGGAATCATGATCCCCCAAGAAAGTGGGATTAGAGAAGGTGGCTCAATAAATGACAACTAACCCAAAACGACCTAGGAAAATCTTTTAAAAGTACCCAATGAATAGAGCTGGGGTTTCTCAGATATTTTCAAGAGAGAAATCATTCAGGTGAATGATATTCAAGAAATTCATTGGGGAAAAAGGGAAAAACAGTAAGGAAGTTGTTCTGAGAGGAATGCTGCAGTAACTTGGTTTATTACAGCTTGTTAGCTGGGAGAACTTACTGATAAGTTCAGATTTGATACTAAGTTTGAAGACTGGTATTTGACTACTGCTGCACCTAGTTCCAGCCAGGGAGACCAGAGCAAGCTCGAGGATCCTGAGAAGTCGTTGTTTGAGCGCTCTCCAGGAGTTGGTAGGGAGGAACGGCCTCCCATTGCTGTTGTTGTCTAAAGTCCAAGCAGGTTCTGTCACTTAACTGTCTTTGTTTTAAAAATTGTGAATGGTTGAATGTTATGTTTGTAGCTTATGATATAATATTTAGCTAGTTTAGTGATGTAAATGTTTTAGTTTAACAGTAATAGAATTTCTTGATGAAAAATAAAGATCCACTATGTTTTTCCACATCTGGGTTTACCAGACTGTACTCCAGCACAGGGGTAAAATTATAGAGAAAGATGATATGATGATAATATAAAATAGAATATGAATGTAATTTCAGAGTGTTTCTTTGTATGGTTTTAAAAAGAAATATCTTAGATATCAGGAATTGTATTAACCTGTAATGAAGACTATTAAGTCATTTAGAAACAGAGAAATAAATGTTATTGTTCACTGATAGTAGTATGTTCAATAAGAGAAACAGTCTTGATATTATAGTTATTCTTTTTTTTTGCTATTTCATATTTGAATAGCAAAGAAGAGTATAGTAGTCCACTAAAGTAGAGTTAAGTTAGAAAAAGAGAAAGTATAAAGACATGCTTAGTACGATTAAGGAGTCCAAGGAAGAATGCCAAGCTTTACAGTATGACAAGGATGCTTTAGTATTATCAGTGAACATCATTGAAGGAGAGAAGAAATACCTAGAGAAGTAGATCATAGAAACAATGCAAAAAGGGGATACATCAAACAAAAGAATAGAGGAGTTGGAAGCCCAGAACCTTTCACTGAAAGAACAATTGCAAGTAGCAGAGGATAAACAAATGGACATCACTCCATTCAGAAATTTAGCCTTGAGGTTACAAAAAGAGATTAATAAGGTTTTGCTGAATCTTGCAGAGGAAATGTATAAGGCAAGACAAATGAAGGACAGATTGAAAGAAATAAGGCTCGGCTCAACACAATTCAGGAGAAGATTATCGTATGTGGTAGAGATGGTAAAAAATCAGTTAGCATGGGTAGAAACGCATTCAAATTTTCCAGCTGATCTGCCTTAGAAATCAGTAGGACTTAAAATGGAGATAGCCATACTAAAATTTGGTTGTAGAACAACGGTCAGGTTAAACACCGCTATGAAAAAAATATTGAAAAATGTGTGGAATTTTACAAAGGTATACAACTAGTTCATCATCAGTGCTTGATTCTAATGGACACCTTGGATCAAGTTTTCCCGATCAAAGAAGAACATCTGCAAAATTTGCAGAAAAGGCTACAAAAGGGAGAGGACAGTCTAGCAAGACTCGAAGTTGTCAGTGAAAAGGACATCGAGAGCTGGATTATACAAGCATCAGGTCACAAAATTTAGTTAGAAGAATATTTGGGTCAAATTACTCCTAAGATGAAGGAAATCGAATCCCAGCTGTCCAAACATGAGGTAGTAGTTCGTGTATTGGAACCTGCAGAGTACAAAGTCATCAGTGAACAGGCACAAGCGTGGGGTGTTTTTATCAAGACAGAGGTTGGGCCCACTTAGTTGGATTCTTCACAAATTGAAAATTAGGTAATATTTTATATTTATCTTTTTTCTAAGTGCATGCACTAGAAGACAATTTTTTGTAAAGGAAGAGTCAAGGGAATCCCAAAAGGCTAAGGGTGCAACTCAAGAGTTTTTTTCTGTTTGTATAAATAGAGGTGAAATAGATGTAAGAAGGGACCTTTTTTCATGCTATCTTTCTAAAAAATTATTTTAATAAGAAAAACTTCCTCTTATAATAAAGAAGTTATATTTTATGTTGGAGAAGGCACTGTGAAGTCTCAAATGCTTGCAGTAGATTGGTTGAATGTTGAACTACTTTTGTTTCAACTTTTTCTATGAACTGTGAGACTGTTCTAACTTATGAATTATTTCATGTTATGAATGATTTCCTGTTTATTTCTGTGAAACTTACGCCGTATATTGAGTAATGAATGTTTTAACTAACAATGAGCTATCTCTTTGTTTATCTTTCTACTTATATTCATGTATTTTGAAATATGAATAGTTATCTTTAATATTCTAAATGCATGTTTTACATTGCATTACTCATCATTAATTACAATATTTCTCCCTAGGGATAGGTTATATATAATGAGTTAGCATTAGTATAAGTCATTCTTTGTTTATGATTTAGAAACGAAAGAGGTAAGATGAGAGGTAAGAACTTGCGCATCACATTGTGAACTCTTCGTTATCTCTATCGACTGCAATTAATTAGGCACTTGCATATCATACATAAATATAAAACTAAAAAAAAAAATACACTTAAATGGTGGACCGGGCCGCAAACGGTAAAACAAGATTTAACCGTTACTTGACCTACGGTAGCCAGAGCGTAAACCGAACGAGTTCCCCATACTAACAATAATGAGCTAATTGGGAATGCTTATTGGGTGGAATCCCTACTGTTGTTACCTGGGATTTTCCAGGCCTCAACAGTTTTGGCGCTGGAAGGAGGGTCACTAGTGCATGGATGGACAAGGAAATTCGTTTTCTCAAGAATACTCCATCGGTGATAGTTCTGAAACTAGTTTCCCCCAAAGACCTAGTCCTGAAGAAAAATTCATAGAGTATCTCTATCCCATTGATAACGAGGTGGTTGATGATTTAAGGAGAATTACAAGGGCATATGCAAAGAATATTGGAGGATTACCCATTATTCCTACTTTGCCGAGAAGAGAGTTTGGTAAGAAGGACCGTCCCTACTTGGAGAACTCAGTATTAGTGGAAGACCTTGAATAAATGGTAGAAATAGCCTTGCAAGAAATTGTGCAACCTCTAAATTAGTTGGGACCCTATTCCCCTCATTGCTCATCTTTTCGAACCCCTGTCCAGTATCCTCCTCAATATCCACTCAGAATCATGGCCAATGTGAATGAAAATCAGCCTACTCCACCACATTCTTGGAGGGATAGATCTCCTCTAAACCTTACCCCTCCGTTGCATGCCATGCCTCTAAATTTTGACAAGTCATTGCCTAAATTTGAACCAAATGAAGGAATTCTTATGGAGGATCATTTGCAAAGTTTTTATCTAGATTTGGAAGGTTTACAAGCAGCAGAACATGAAAATGTGGTCTACAGATTGTTCCTGCATACTCTCAAGGGAAAATTAACCTCATGGTATTTTTCCCTGTAGGAAAATTTAATTACAAATTGGAATACATTTGAGAGATTGTTCAGAAACAAATATGGAATCTAGAGGACTCATGCTGCTTTAATGAAAGGGTTGATTGCTATAAAGAAAGAAAAGAAAGAAAGGGTACACAACTTCACTCATAGGTTTGCTGCATACATGAATAACTTTGATGCAACTAAAAAAATGGATGAAAACACCCTAATCAAGTATTACACCTTAGCTCTTGGTCCTAACCTAGCCATGTTTGTCAAAAGATCGGTTAGGCCCAACTTAGTAGAGACTTATGAAGAAGATGAGAAGGTGGAAGCCGAAATGGAGAGTATAGACCAGTATCCTGTACAATCAGAAGAGAAAACTTATGGGAATAGAAAGCCTCTATTATCAACTAAACCTAAAGATGAGCGGTCACAGGAGTTAGATGGTGTGGTAAAAATGATTCCGAAATTGTCAAATGGAGTAAATGATATGTAAAAGGAGAAGGAGGGCCATAAACAATACAAACCTTATTATAAAAAGAGAGATGATAATGGTCAACCCAAACCTCCCTCACATAGTCCCTCGGCTATGAATTTGACAGAGGTGGGAATGGACAATTTCTGTACATTCCATCAGCAGCCTCACTCTGAGAAAAAATTCCCACATTGGATAAATTATATGACTTTAGTGATGAACCAGTTATTGGATTCCAATTTAACGGAAACTGTGGATGAGAAAGAGAAAGGTCATGAACCAAAATAAACCTAAGAAGAAGACACTTTGGTTTTATGGGATTGTGTTTCCATGTTTAATATAGAGGATGAAGATCTCACAAAGGAAGAAGAAATATCAGAGATGAATGTTACAACACAGTCAGAGCTCATTGAAAGAAGATAAAAAAATAAACTTCAGGAGAACATGAAAAAAATAAGGAATAATACTCAAACTGTTAATATACCAGAGTTTGTCATCTCAAGACAAAATCCAAAGGCAGTCAATATGCCTATAAAGTCTATAGAAAATAAAGTTGAGAATGTCAAGAAGAATTCTATTGAACATGAAATGGGATATGACATTGTAGAAGATATTAAAAAGACTAAAGAAAATATCTCCTTGTTTGAAATGTGTAATCTACCCCAACAAAAGGAAAAGTTGTTAAAGGCACTTGAGACTCCTATGAAGGAGCCCCAGAATGATAACCAAGATGATGAAAAGATTGGTGAAGCAAGTTTAGGAGGAAATTCTAAATATAGAACTACAACATTCCTCC
Source organism: Pseudotsuga menziesii (assembly GCA_001517045.1). Lineage (NCBI taxonomy): Eukaryota > Viridiplantae > Streptophyta > Pinopsida > Pinales > Pinaceae > Pseudotsuga > Pseudotsuga menziesii. The sequence continues at coordinate 62,892 of LPNX010945961.1, forward strand.
TTACTTTTGGAATTTTCAATTACAACGTGCATAATTGTCTGGTGGACTCTGGAGCATCAGTAAATGTCATGCCAATTTCAGTTTGCAAGCAAATAAATGGTCAACCTAAGCCAACTACAGGTCAAGTTATCCAATTGGATAGGACTGCAGTGAAAGTGGTAGGAGAAATGGAAGATGTCCTGATCCATTTATCAATAGATGAGAGGGTTTGTCAGTATATAGACATTGTTGTAGCAGATATCCCGGACTCATATGGTTGGGTTTTGAGTTGGGATTGGGAAGCAAAATTGGAGGGATATTTTGCATCAGATTGGTCACATGTATGGTTACCTTATAAAGGTTGTCAAAATCAAATAAAGGTGTTAAGGGAACCTTAGATGAAGCACATCGTAACTTACTTGGAAGGCAAGAATGAACCGGTTAATTTTGTTTTGGGAAACTATTTTCTTGAGCTTGAACCAGGAAATTACCAAGCTAAAGAAGCGAGTAACACATCATATATCCATCTTGATCTCCTTCAGTTTTCATGGACTGATAAGATTTATTGTAATATAGCAGAGTTAGTCTCAGATGTAGTTAGAGGTTCAAATTCAGTAGGAGTAGAAAATTTTTGGATTCTTTATTTTGACAATTCCAAAACCATGGAAGGATCAGGAGCTGGTTGTGTCCTGATCGATCCGGAGAAAAAAAAATATTTTCTTTCATGTAGATTAGAATTGGAGTGCACAAATAACACAACTAAGTATGAAGCACTAGTCCAGGGACTGAAAAAGGCAATGGAATTAAAAGTAAAAAATATAAAAGTGTATGGAGATTTTGAAATCATTTTTAAACAAGTTCAAAATGAAATTCATTGCATATCACCACATTTGAAGGCTTATCAAAATGAAGTTTTGGATTTATTAACAAAGTTTTATGCATTCAATATTTCTTCAATTCCTAGAGTAAAAAATGTAGCAGCTGATTTGTTAGCTACTTCAGCTGCAAGGCTGGTACCTACAAATAACAGATGTTTAATTGAATTGCTTTTCAGGCCTTCTGTTCCAGACAATATTACCAATCTGAGGGTGTTTGATGATGATCAACAAATATTGGAATGTCTAATGAATGATGATAGATTCAAAGGAGACATAATAGATGATAAGGAGCATAAAGCAAATCTCTAGAATGGAAATTTCATTCCTAAAGGAGTCAGAACTTTGGAACAGATGTTTGATCTAGACAACAAGTTTAGAAAACCAGCGAATGTCAAGACACATAGTTCATCTTTGCAATTCGAGCTGATAAATCTAGGGTCAGAGGTTGAGCCCAAATATGTGAATTTGGGGAAGTGTTGTTCACCCTGGGAGAGGATAAAATTCATCAGTTTATTTAGACAATAAAAAGATGTATTCTCTTGGACCTATAAAGACCTCAAGACTTATGACACCAAAATTATACATAATGTTATTCCAATCAAAGTTGGAGTCAAACCTTATCAGTAGCCTCTGAGAAAGATGCATCCCAAACTAGAACCCCTAATTCAAAGTGAGGTGAAAAAGCTTCTGGATGCTAAGATCATATTCAAAGTTAGACATTCAGAATGGGTTTCAAACTTGGTGCCAATACAAAAGAATCCTAGAGAGATCAGACTTTCTATTGATTTCAGGAATTTAAATCATGCATCGAATAAAGACAATTACCCTATCCCACCCATGGAACAAATATTACAAATGGTCTCAGGTTTTGAGTTGTTTTCTCTGTTAGATGGATTCTCAAGCTATAACCAAGTGCTAATAGCAGAGGAAGACAGTCTGGAGACTACCTTCAGAACCAAGTGGGGGACTTTTGCATGTAGAAGAATGCCCTTTGGACTCATTAACGCTGGAGCAACTTTCCAAAGGGCTATGGATATAGCTTTCCACGGGTCTGATTGGCCAGAGTGTTGTAGTTTATTTAGATGATGTCACGATATTTTCTAATAAGAGAGAAGAATATGTGTTTCATTTGAAACATATTTTTGAACGTTGTAGAAAATATGGCATTTCTTTAAATCCTAAGAAATGTGTGTTCATTGTTACCGAAGGAAAGCTATTGGGTCATGTTATTTCGAAAAAAGGGATCTCAATAGACCCAGAGAGAATTAAAGTAATATAACAAATCCCTTTACCCCATAATAAAAAAGGTATGTAGTGTTTTATGGGGACAATCAATTTCATGCGAAGGTATGTGCCATACTTTGACCAAATAGTCAAACCTTTGCAACAAATGATCAAACAAAGTGTTCAATTCAAGTGGACTGATTCAGAGAAGAATGCATTTAACAAGATCAAGAGATCCATAGCTCATGCACCATCACTTAAAAGTCCCAACTTTGAAAAAGATTTTATCTTGTACACTTTTGCTTTAGATGATTCATTAGCAGTGGTGCTTACACAGAAATAAGAAGGGGGAGATGAGTAACCCATATCGTTTATAAGCACTGGTATGCAAGGGGATGAATTAAATTATCCCAAAGTTGATAAGAAAGCATATGCATTTTTTAAAGCAGTGAAACAATTTAGACCATATATACTTAAGAACCATACCAAAGTAATAGTTCCACACCCAACAGTTCGATCCCTTTTTGTACAGAAAGAGTTGGGAGAAAGAAGAGGTAATTGGGTAATGGCCTTGCAAGAGTACGATCTAGAATTCAAACCAGCAACCATAGTCAAAGGACAAGGGATCTGTAAATTGATGGCTGAGAGTCAAGACAATGAAGATAACATCTGGGATAATGAAGTTGAATTACACATGGTGGATGTATGTCCTTTATTCACACCTCCAAATTCCTGGTATAGAGACTTAGTTCATTATATTCAAGAAGGATATTTTCTAGAACATTGGAGTCCCAAGAAAAGGACAGAATTACGCCTAAAATCATCCTTATATCATATCATTGATGGAGTTTTTTTTCGGAAAAACTACGATGGAGTTTTTCTCAGATGCTTGGAACGTGAAGATGCAAATAAGGTTGTGATAGAACTACATGATGGACCTGTTGGAGGTTATTTCTCAGGAGATACAACAGCACACAAGATTTTAAGAGTCGGGTATTACTAGCTAAATTTTTTTAAAGATGCTCACGCTCATGTTAGGAAATGTGATACTTGTCAAAGGAGCCATGGAATACAAGGAAACGCAGCAGGACCTTTGAAACCAATTATTCTTTTAGAACCATTCGAGCAATGGGGGATTGGCATTATCAGAGAGATCAATCCAAATTATTCATTGCACCATAAGTACATCCTGACAGCAACATACTATTTCACCAGATGGGTAGAAGCCATTCCATTGCGAAAAGTGAATGAATATGCAGTTATGGACTTCTTACAAGACCATATTATTCCCAGGTTTGGGGTTCCAATTTCCTTGGTTTTTTATAATGCTTCATATTTTTCATCTATTAAATTGATTGCATTTGCAAATGAAAAAGGAAGTAAGCTACATTATTCTGCTAACTACTATCCACAAGGTAATGGTCTAGCAGAATCTACAAATAAAAACCTCATTAGGATTTTGAAGAAAATAGTCATAGAAAATCAAAGGAGTTGGCACCTAGCTTTTCCTAATGCACTCTGGGCTGATAGAGTCACACCCAGGAACTCCTTAGGTGTGTCACCCTACACTCTCATCTATGGGAAATAATTTATCTTTCCTCCTAATATTCTGTTACCATCCTCTCAACTAGCCCAAGCTTCTAGAGGAACTGACAATGAATTTCTGCAAATCCAAATCCATAATCTACTAAAATTAGAGGAGTTTAGATCCAAATCAAGAGAGAGGTTTAAACATCAACAAGAGATGGTTTGATAAGCACAAAGCCGAGAAAAAGGAATTTGAAGTAGGTGATTTGGTTTTTAAGTGGGATCACCCGCATGATGAGAAGGGAAAACACATTAAATTTCAGCAATTATGGATAGGCCCTTTTCAGATTGTAGAGAAGTTTGGACCCTCAACTTACAAATTGCAATATTTACAGGGGTTGGAAGAGAACTTGCCAGTAAATGGTTTAGTTCTCAAGCCATATTTTTCTTAATGCTTTTTTAGTTTTTTTTGTACATAAATAAAATGTTTGATTGTTTTCAGCCTTGCTTTATTTAGATTAGTTCTGTTTGATTTACATTTTACTTTCTTAAGCTTTGATTTCTTGTATTTTTGGTTTGCTTTACCTTATGTTTCAATAAACTAGCACAAACTTTGGTTTTGGATTTCATCAGAGTTCTGATAAACTAAATCTTTGACCAAAGACTGCTTTCTATTTGCACATACCTCATGCTTAAGGATCCTTTAAGATTAGCAGATTATCTGAATAGATTATGAACACATTGAAGTCTTGTTTAATTCCTGTAAAATAAATAAGGTCAAAAAAGTCCAGAATACTATTTTGAGGCTCCATTCACTTCACATTAAAGTCTATCCTAGGTAGCGAACAATAAAAGACCCATGGAGAGGAAGTAGGGTAAGGAGCTGTATGGTATTTAAATGATCCCATGCCATAAATGAAAGCCAAAAGGCTAAAAGAGTCAATTTTCCCAAAAATAAAGCATACTTCAAAAAGTCATACTGAACAAAATCAGTTTGAATAAGATTGCTCGAAATTTCTTCTCCGTTCATGAACTAAAATCAAAATATCTCTCACACAAAAGGACACTATGGATAGAAGAACCTAAACCAAATTTCAGAAAGAAAGCAATCTGGGAGGACTCAAACGGACAAAAGTCCAGAAGCATCAAAAGCATGCAAAATGGCATGGGAATGAGGAACAAACGAATATATCTGTTGACACCCTGTTACAATCTTGTGGTGTATAATTTGGAAGCTATCCAAAGGCACAGACAAAATAAACTTCATATCTTGGCCTCAGAAGAGTTATCGAGACTATGAAATCCTGGTTCCCCTTTTTCCATTTGGACCATAATCAATGTTTAAAAGTTCATAAATCTTGTTTTCTAGAAAATCTAGGCATATTAAAGAAATCTAGTAAAATTGTCTAATAGGATACTTTAAAACAGTCCTTGTTCGAAAGTCGGTTTCCTAGAGATTTATGTTCTCTAGTTAGTCACCAATTGTTGTAGCTACAACTGTTATCCCAATTTTTTATTTTTTTTTAGGGCCCCTCTTATCTTTTTAGTTTTTTAGAAGGCTCAGAAAGTTTATCTTTTCTCACTAAGATTTGCTTCATGACTTAAAAGTTTGGCAAAAAAGAAAGTTTTTTTCCTTATATCGGATGTACTCTTGAGAGTCTTCCCGATGTATCGGAAGCGCATTGGTCTAGACAGCCGATGTTCTATATCAGATGCTTTTAGGAGTTTCCTTATGACATATCGGATGTTCTCTTGTCTATCGCATCAGAAAAGTTTTTTCGAAGGCTCCGGGAGCTTGGTCTAGAGCTGTTTTGACACATCGGATCGCCCATCTTCTATCCATTTCCGACATCCGCAAAATCCTTGTCAACTTCTCTTCCACTGTGTCGGCTATTTATTTTGATGCTTTTCGAGAACTTAGTGGTTTTCCCGGTCGACGTTGTGGATGCAGAGTCCGAAGTATATCCGAATGTCTTACCATAGTAATTTTCGATGCCGACGCAATGTTAGTGGCCTAGCCTACCAATGGTCGTTTTAGTGTTTGCTAACCATTTCGGCGTTTATTTTGTGAATCCCCTGATCTCCCGACTCCCGTTCTTTATAAACCATCTGAAGCATCCGTGACCAATAGCAAGTTTGTATGCGATGTAAGTTTGGAGCTTTTGTTTTCCCGTCTGAAACTTCTTTTCACCCGCGTTCAAGCTTATAAAAGCTTGTAGAGGTTGTTTTATGGTCATTGTTTCACCGTGTCATTTTCCACTTGGAGCTACGGATTTGTCACTGTCTAAGTGAATTTCTTACTAGTGGGGGTTGTGTTCATCCAGGTCATCTTCAATTTTTCTAGGTAGGATCTTATATCTTGGCTCGTTACTCATCGTTTCTCAGCACGGTTTGGTAGGGTTAGGTTATTTTATTTTCTATGGAGGAGGAGGTATTTGAATGTTGCGTTGGTTTTTCATTTTTATGTAGGTTTCTTTCCCTTACACGATTAAGCTATGGCTTCCATGTCTTTCACATGCATTGGTTTTCCTTATCCAAAGTTTTCCATGATTTTCTCTCTCACATTCGTTGGTAGAAAGAAGGGAGGGTGCAGACGAGCGTTTCGCCATCTGCACCGCTCCCTCATATCCTCCACCATATTATGGAAAATGTGCATTCGTTGGTTGAGCATGTTAGGGTTTTTCATGGGATGTCGAAAGAGATATTTTCTATTGTGGGCGAATACCCAGTTGGTTCATTCAAGGGGTTAACAGTCCGACGTTTTAGGGTTTTTCCCTATCGTTAGTATTGATGCCTGTGGATGTAAGGACGTAGTAAAACCTTAGGGCTTGCGCGGTGAAATTTTTTCCCATATTTTGTTTCTGAACCACCTTTGAAACATTTATGGTTTATATCCTCATTTACATAAAGCATTTTTTTTAGTTGGAAGAAAGGATGGTTAACATACATTATGACGATTTGGTAAATGTTCTAGTTAACATCGGTTGTTGGTTTTAATATATAGTTTGTCATTTATATGTGTGAATAGACTAAATTTAATTTATTGTTATATGATCAACATAGGCTTTTCATCCACATAATATCATGCCTCGGAAACAAAAAAAGAAGGCGTAAACAACAGATGAAGAACCAGAAGTAGAGATCATAACCCGGGTCGAGGTTATCTATAAGGATACCAAAGCCATCATAGGTGTTGATTATGAATAAAAATGGGGGGAAAGATACAGAATGATCTCCAATAAGATTGTTCCAAAATGCTGGATTGGAGGATTTACCTATATATGCTAATATCAAAACATCAGCAATCATGAAGGTGGCCACACAACTGGAGATTTTCCCTTGTTCAGAGCTAATATGATGGATCCTTCCCAGGGCTAATGTGACAAGGATGATCTTGGATAATATTGAAGCACAGAGTTATGCTGACTATAGCCCATCTTATATAGCCATGGCCTACAAGTGGCCAACACCACAGAACTATTTGACTAAAGGATGGTTGAAAGACCTTAATATAGATGTTGTGGAAACTGTCAAGAGGATGATGATCCCAGGAAATAATTTTTGTACATGACCTTCCGAGGAGTATAAAACTACAATCCTTCGTACTCCATATAGGTTGATAGCATTGATGTTAAATAGGATATTCAGAAGAGCCAATGGAAATAATTTCAAAATAGGTTGGGTACTAGTAATTTTTTGTGTGGCCACTCAAGGCACCATCTTCAACTAGTCCAACATCGTGTCTAATAGTTTGTCTATGTGCATAAGTGCAGCACTGGGAGGAGTCTCATCAAAGAAATCTGAATTCTATATGAGCTCAGTTTTGATTGATTCTATTTTATGCACGTAGCCTTTCCCGGCTCTGAAGTTCCAATGGGATAAGGACAAGTCTCTCGTATATGCTACATATCAGATATTGTGGGCTCACAAGTATTTCATTCATTACAAAAGTATTTGCGAAGATATCATCATGCCATTATACAGATTGATTTTCCTTGTTGAGTGTGATTGCATATCCGAAGAGGCTTTGAAGGTTGTGCAAGATAATGGGCATTATTACTTGACTGAGGAGGGTTTGTATTTGAGAATGTTTGGTGGATCGAGGGCTCCTTCTCTTCCGCCAAAGTATGATACAGATTATGTTACTCATAAGGAGGTAGTAATACAAATTTACATTGATGGAGTGGGTAACTTCATGTTCGAACAAAAGAAGGTTGTGTACCCTCCTGTCCCATTTTATATAGGGAATTACAACTTTTCAAAAGTAAAGAGTGCAGCAGAATTTGTGAAGGAGCTAGAATATTTTCACTTTGGCAAGATGATTTTCCATAGAAATGACTCCGAAAATAAGGTTCAATGATTATTGTACTACAGCAGGGGTGCATTTAGAATACACAAACTTTTGGGATAAAGATGAAGAATTTTTCCAAAATGCTTGAAATATGACAGCTTTGATAAGGAGGTTTAAGCAAAAGATAACTACGATTGGTGGAAAGGGAAAGGTTATTGAGCAAAAGAAGAAGCAAGAAGAGGAGGCTTCCAAGAAAAGACAAGAGGAGGCACTTAGATTATCCCAAGAAGTAGAACAATGGTTTGGAGCAGAAGAATAAGAAAAAATAAAAGCAGAATAAGCCGAGAAAAGAAAAGGAGAATAAGAAGCTCAGAAAAAGTAGAAAGAGAATGAAATATTAAGGCTAGAGGCATCTGATAAAGAAAATGAGCATTCAGAAAAAGCAGTTGAGGAGCTTCAATAAAAGGAGCAAGAGGAACAGGACTATGCAAATCAAGAACAAACTCAGTCTTATGATGATCTGTTAGAATCCTCTGTTCCATCCAGTAGAAAAGTAGGATGGAATCCAGTTTCAACGTCAGGAATTGAATTAATCCCTTTTTTTCCAACGGAAGAAGATGAAGTGCCCGATTTGAATACCATATTCTACGACAAAGCTAAAAATAGAATTGTCCCAGAGAACGAAAAAATAAAGTGGACACTAGAGGAAAGAAGGGAGTTATGGTGACTGAGAAGACAGTTCATGGGACTAGTAAAGATCTGAGACTGATGGCAAAGGTAGGAGTAGCCTCAGCCCTAGCTATTGAAGACAATGTTGATAAAATAATGACGGAGTTGGAACAATATAAGAAGAAGATTTCCTAGATGAAAGAAAGCCTAAAAAGGGAAAGAGATGAAGGTCAAAGCCTGAAGAGAAAGTATAAAGACATGCTTAGTACGATTGAGGATTCTAAGGAAGAATGCCAAGCTTTACAGTTTGAAAAGGATGATTTAGTATTATCAGTGAACATCATTGAAGGAGAGAAGAAGGACCTAGAGAAGAAGATCATAGAAGTAGTGCAGAAAGGGGATACGATAAACAAAAGAATAGAGGAGCTAGAAGCCCAAAACCTTTCATTGAAATAACAATTGCAAGTAGCAGAGGAGAAACAAATGGACATCACTCCGTTCGAAAATTTAGCCTCGAGGTTACAAAAGGAGATTAATCAGGTTTTGCTGAATCTTGTAGAGGAAATGTATAAGGTGAGAGAAATGGAGGACATATTGAAAGAAATAAGGCTCAGCTCAACACAATTCAAGAGAATATTATCAGATGTGGTAGAGCTGGTAAAAAATCCGTTAGCATGGGTAGAAACCCATTCAAACTTTCCAGTTGATATTCCTTAGAAATTAGTAGGAGGACTTGAAATGGAGATAACCATACTAAATTTTGGTTGTAGAACAGCGGTCAAGTTAAACACCACTATTGAAAAAACTATTGAAAAATGTGTGGAATTTTACAAAGGTATACAACTAGTTCATCATCAATGCCTGATTCTAGTGGACACCCTGGATCAAGTTTTCTCGATCAGAAGAGAACATATGCATAATTTGCAAGAAAGGCTACAAAAGGGAGAGGACAATCTAGCAAGACTTGAAATTGTCAGTGAAAAGGATATCGAGACCTGGATTATACAAGAATCAGGTCACCAGCTTAAGTTAGAAGAAGCTTTGGGTCAAAGTACTCCTAAGATGAAGAAGCTGCCGCTGCCTTCAATGCAGTGGGTGAGCTCTCTCTTCTCGGCCGCTCAGGTACCGTTGCCTTTCTTGACTTCTCTATCTTAAAATTCATGGTTTCCGGCTCTGCTCTGCAGCTGGAAACGTGCTACGGCGTCGTAAGCTCTATCTTATCTTCTTTTCGCCAAAACTGTCTATCCGCTAAACTAGCAGCTTCTTCTGTAGCTGCGGGACCCTGCTCCAACACGTGTCGTATACAAAATATGGCAACTCGTGCCATAAAAAATATGGCAACTCATGCCCTATAAGAAATATGACAACTTGTGCCCTATACAAAATATGGAAACTCGTGCCAAAATGCCACATCATGGCTAGTGTACATAGGAGGCTCTCTCAATCCTCCTGGCCACCCTCGAAGCTCCTAGGTCCAACTCCAAAATCGATCTTCCTCTTCTTCGAGCTAGAGTAAGCTCGGTTCTCCTGACTGCTTCAACCACCTCCCCTTGGGCTCTGAAATGACAACAATCAAATGTCAACTCCTACAAGAAATTATACAAGTATAAAACACAATTTAAATATCAAAATTACGTTTTCAAATTTTAAATAGCTCACCTTTAATTAGATGAGACCGTAAGTGGTGAGTGGGCTACCCTCCTCCGTGATCCAAGTCTCTCAGCAATGCCACCGGCAACATTTAAACAGTAAGATAACTCATACAACTTACTGCTATGTTAATTTTCGTTAATATTGAACGATATTTTCATAAACTAATCAATCTCACCGTGAACACAATAGGCTGGTCCTGGGGGCTGGCAAGTGGAGCAATTGATTGCTCCTCAGGGGTGGCAGGTGGATCAGTGGGATATACAACCTGATCTGATGCTAGGGTGGATGGCATAGTGAATTATGTAGCCACATCAATGTTGGCTACAACACTAGGAGGCACGGTGGGAGAGGGCGTGGACTGGAGTGGGCGAAGTGGTGATGTACGACAATAAATGCCAACTGGCTGTAGAATGGAATGGGCCACCCTATAAGAGGAAACTAGGGTGGTGGGATAATATGGAGGAGGGGGATGAGGTCTGGGATGGGGTGGAGGGATGGGTGAATGTGGATGGATGGTGTAATTTGGTTAGGGTGGAAACATGGGAAACTGCAAGGGAAGGGGTGGATAGATGAGGTCGGGGGGGGGAGCTGGATGGAAGTGTGGAAGTGGGTGGGAGGCAAGGGATGGATGGAACAAGGTGGGGAGGGATGCAGGGAAAGGGACATGTATGCCAGGGCTACACCTGGCATATATGGTGGGAAAAATGCAGTCGGTGGAGAGATAGTGACACCGACGTGCCTATGTGGTGGGACCTGCATACATATTCATGGCATCATGTATTAGTACATAAAAATATAACTATATGAATCTAAGCCATCAAAACTGAAATTAAATTTATACTTTATTACAAGATTCCTGCTCATGAGGGTATATGTTGATCCTTGGTGGGGATGGCTGGTCACTCAATCCTGCGGACACCTGTTCATTTGCACAAAAATATTTAGATTCAATTAGTAAATATTAACTAAATATGTGTCGACAATTTAAATAAATATGTGACGATTGACATCCAATTACTACTAACATTAAATTTAATTACTAAAGAAAACTACCTGTGTGTATGGTGTCGTGATGTCCTCTGCATCTACCATGGCTCCATCTAGGTTGAAGGAACCAGCATCCTCCCACCCATGTGTTGGAGACTCGACACTGAATAGTTGTACATTAAAAAAAATAAAGTCATCAACATCTGATTCTAAGTTAAATTTATTAGAAATTATGACATTAAATAAAACAATGACTAACCTGGTGTAGGTAGCTCTCTGTGCCATGCTCCTGCGTGGGAACCTAGCATGGATGCCCACAACGAGAACAATGATGTGGCACTAGTCTCGTTGAGCTAGATTGATCCACCTGGCTACCACATGTATCTGCTCTCCCTTGCCAACCACCAATAGACTATGCAGAAGTGTGTCTCTCGGGGGGGGTCCTACTTGCTCTGCGAGGACATAGCCACAAATGCAGTATGCCTGAGAAGGTGCCGTGTGGTACGTCTGACAGACTCATGGCTCTCGCCTAGGTGCAGCAGGTCCTCTGAGTGGATTTTGATCGGCGTGAGGTCGATCCTGGGCTGAGCCAAAACCGATGCCCTAGAACTCAGTGATGTCGAAGTAGTTCACATGGAACCCTAACACAAACTCAGCCCACAGTTTCCTGAGAAAATATTGTGGGACCTCGACATTGTTGCATGGAGGCTTGTCGAATACCATGAACCATCTCTTCCTCCAGTTTTCTCTCCATGGCTGGTAATTACACCAGTCCATGCAAACTCGCCTCTCCCTCACATCTGGAGATTGTCCTATTCTAGGATCTGTAAATTTGCTCCACAGTTGGGATTTTATGATATTCAGGTTTTTTATATCCTCTTTGGATATATCCGTGCTATGATGCTCTCTCATTCGAGCCGTATATTTTCTCAAACTAGTTATCTCACTATGGGCAATGTTGATAGATTCTATAATTTTTTGTATTGATGTGGCGAGGGAAACCCGAAGGGTTCCCTCGTGCTCTTCAATTCATCACTCAAAATTCTTAATTGGTTTAAATCCCTGTGTAATTCATCTTCAGTTTTTTTTTGGTTTAATTTGGGGTTTTCTTCGTTTAATTCAGGGTTTGGGTCCTCTGTTTGGTTTGTTTGATTCATCTCTTTGGATGGTTCATTGGTATTGGTCATTGTGGTTAGGTAATTTGTACCTGCAGTATCAAATTTTGCCCATTTCAACTGATTTTCAATTTCTTTTTAATTTTGTATTTTATTTAAAAAATAATAAAAACATTGAAATAAACAAAAAAATTTGCATTCCTACTCTATTTACCTTACTCCAACGTCGTTTAGGTGATTTGCACAAGTTGGTTGGGCTCCTTAGGGGTCGAATTTGTCTCCTTGGGGTCGTTGGCTCCTCCTTGCGTGCTCACGGGTTGCAAAAAACAATACGCACTGTTTTTTTTAAATACACAGGGACGCGCGTGCGTCCCTGTTTGCTATCGTGTCCAACACACGCGCGCATCCACAGGCGCGTGCGCGCTCTTATTTCCCACATTGGCAATCCGACGTGGAGATTCGTCAGTCTGAAGTGGAAGCGCTTGCGCACATCTACGCGATGCGTGCATGTTGTTGATTTAGCCCGCTTACGCGCTCCCATTGCATCATAATTAGATAGAATCTTCTTACGAACACCCTCAATATATTAAATTCTATATTTTGTATTATTTTTTGAGAATACTACAAATTATTAATTCATACTTATTATTATACAATATATTAAATTGTATATTATAATTTGCATTTTATAACGCAAACTTCCCAATGCATACTTATTCCTTACACATGTCCAAAATACATCATCATGTACATTTTGGAAAGAATTTGCCCAAGTAGATACAAATTCCCATGAGAATTGCATAGAATTACATTGTGGATCCGTTAGTATACATTTTTTTATAAAAATATTAAAACATTTTTTTATTAGAATAGTCGAAATATTGTTTTGCATTTATTGTGCTCATTTTTAAGAAGTTTAAACAATACAATACAAATATTTTTCTTATATATCTGTTAGCTCAATGGTTTATAAATAACTTATTCCATTGTCTATAAAGACAAAGAACCTAATTAAAGTACAAATTCCCATGAGAATTGCATCGTGGGTATACATCTTTTATAAAAATATTAAACCATTTTTTAGAATAATTAAAATGTTATTTTACATGTATTGTGTTCATTTTCTAAAAGGAAATCTAAACCATACAAATATCCTTCGAGTATAGTTGTTAGTTCAATGGTTTATAAATAATTTATTCCATAAACCATGAACCATTGAATTTCCGCAAATAGGGTCGGAATATTTTATTCATCAAGGCCTGGAATGTGGAAGGAGCATTAGTGAGACCAAAGGGCATGACCAAAAACTTATAGTGGCCATCATGTGTGCGGAAAGCTGTTTTAGGGATATCATCCTCATGAACCCGAATTTGATGATACCCAGAGCGAAGATCCAACTTGGAGAAAAATTGAGCACCATGAAGCTCATCAACAACAGGAATTGGAAACTTATCCTTGATGGTGAGGTGATTAAGTGCTCGGAAATCAATGCAGAGGCACCATGACCCATCTTTTTTGTGGATAAGAAGAACTGGTGAAGAAAAGGAACTTGTGCTTGGGCGAATAATACCTTGCTTCAGTAAGTCCCTAACGAGGAGTTCAATCTCTGTTTTTTGGTGAAATGGGTAGCGATAGGGCCTGATGTTGGGAGGAATTCTTCCAGGAAGGAGCTGAATACGATGGTCCTCTGGTCGTGAAGGTGGAAGTCCCACTGGTTCAGCAAAAACACCTGTATATCGATCCAGAATTTGTTGGAGATCCAAAGGAGTAGTGGGGGCTGCTGATGGTTGCATTTGAATGGAATGGAGCTGAGCGATGACACCATGGGAACTCTTCTTAAGGATTTTTTCCATGCGATGTGAACTGATGATGTTGAGAGACCCTGGTTGTAATCCTCTCAATGTGTGTTTGTGTCCATCGAGGGAGAACTGCATCCAAATTTCAGCAAAAAACATGTATAGTTGTTAGTTCAATGGTTTATAAATAATTTATTCCATAAATAAGTGAAGGATGTGAGGACCTTGCAACAAATAATTAATCAAAATACACGATATAACAATAGAACTCAAAATCACTTTTATATTAATCGCAGGCCACTTCGAGGGGGTAACCTCCTTTGAGCAAGCTCAATACAAAATAACTTCATGGTGCCTTCCTTGGCCTCAACACACACTTATATACTAAAAATAGGCGCCAATACTATGGGTCAAAACCATGGGCCAATATAAACTATGGATCAAGAAATACTATAGGCGGCTTACAAAGCATATGCGCCCAACAACAATAACACAAACTATGGATCAAGAAATACTATAGGCGGCTTACAAAGCATATGTGCCCAACAACAATAACACAAACTATGGATCAACAATTACTATGGGACGACTTACAAAGCATATGCGTCCAACAACAATATACTAACACAGTAAAGAGAAGGATTGACATGGGTTCCTAACATCCCCTCCCCCTTAGAAAAAGCTTTGTCCTCAAAGCTTTAGATGTGGAAATTGTCACTGAATATGAAGGAGTGGTTCCCACGTAGCATCCTCGGGCTGCATTCCGTGCCATTGAATTAAGACCCCTGTGATAGAGCGAGAGCGAAGCTGACGAATGCAATTATTGAGGACAGCCTCCGGCTCCAAAAAGATGGATCCTTCATTATCCAGTTCTGGTAAAATAGTTTGGCCTTTGATGTTGGTGCCAAGAACTTTCTTCAGACAAGAGACATGAAATACTGGATGAATGCGGGAAGAAGGCGGAAGTTCCAATTTATAAGCAACAGACCCAATCTTTTGAAGAATCCTATATGGCCCATAGAACTTTGGAGCGAGCTTATGATGCCCTTTGAGTTTTAGTGAGGATTGCTTGTAAGGCTGGAGACGAAGAAAAACCATATCACCGGCTTCAAAAGTGCGCTCGGAATGGTGCTGATCAGCTTGTTGCTTCATGCGATTTCTTGCCATGTCAAGATTTTCGCGCAAAATGCGAAGAACCTCATCGCGGGTTCGAAGGACCGCGTCAACTGCCTGAACTGGAGAACTGCTGGGGGTGTAAGGAAGAAGAACTGGCGGTGCCTGACCATAAACGAATTCATATGGAGTCATTTTAGAGGCAATGTGGTAAGAGGTATTGTACCACCATTCATCGAGAGGGAGCCACTTTGCCCACTGATGTTGTTGCTCAGAGGAGAAGCAACGAAGATAAGTTTCCAAGCATTTATTGATAATTTCAGTCTGACCATCCGTTTGGGGGTGATAACCTGAACTCATCTTCAGTTTGGTGCCAGTATGGTGAAAGAGTTCTGTCCAAAAATGACTGGTGAAAGTCGCATCACGATCCGAGACAATGGAAGAAGGCATTCCATGAAGACGAAAGATCTGGTCCAGGAAAATTTGAGCAACGGAGGAGGTTGTATAGGGATGGCTGAGAGCACAAAAATGACTATATTTGGAGAGGCGATCAACCACAACCAAAATCACAGTCTTCCCTCCAGATTTAGGGAGCCCTTCAATGAAATCCATAGAAATATCTATCCATATCCGGGTAGGTATGGGCAAGGGTTTGAGAAATCCGGAAATGGGTGTTGTTTCACCCTTATTGCGCTGGTAGGTATCACATTCAGCCACCATCTGTTGAATATTCCTTTTCATGCCCTGCCAAAAGAAGTTGCGTCGTGCCTGTTCATACGTTTTGAGAAAACCAGAGTGCCCAGCTGACGGAGAAGCATGGAGTTCATAGAAGATAGCTGGTTGAAGAGCTGTGTTATGGGGAAGCACCAGACGACCCTTGTATCGCAGTGAAGCAGCATCCCAAGAGTAATGTGGGACAGCAGAAGGTTTGTTGTCCAAGCATTGGATGATTTGAGATAATGAAGATTCATTGACATAACCCTGTTGAACCGATTGCAACCAATTTGGAATAGGCATAGAAATCGTGGAAAGAGAACCTTGGTCATCAAATGTGCGAGAAAGGGCGTCCGCCACAATATTGTCCTTACCCTTCTTATAAGTGATCTCATAGTCATAGCCCATGAGTTTGCTAACCCATTTTTGTTGTGCTGGGGAGGATACACACTGTTCTAGGAAATATTTCAGACTCTGGTGATCAGTCTTGATGCAGAAATGATTCCCTAAGAGGTAGGGTCGCCACATTTGTACTACATGCAAAATAGCCATCATTTCCTTCTCATATGTAAAGGCAGCTAAATTCTTACCAGAAAGGGCTTTGATGGTGAACGTAATGGGGTGTTCATCTTGAAGGAGAATAGCACCAAGTCCATTGCCACAAGCATCACTCTCAATAGTGAAGGGCTTGGAAAAATCGGGCATAGCTAGAACAGGTGTAGTACACATAGCTTGTTTCAGCTTGTCAAATGCACACTCAGTAACATGTGTCCATGTAAAAGCATCCTTTTTCAACAGAGCAGTTAATGGAGCTGCAATCTTCCCATAATCCTTGACAAACTTGCGGTAGTAGCCAGTCAACCCCAAAAAACCACGAAGGTTCTTGAGTGTATTAGGAGGCGGCCAATTGTTCATGGCAGCGATTTTGGTAGGATCCACACGAACCCCTTGTGTTGAGATAATGTGCCCGAGATACTCAACTTCCTTTTGGCCAAAAACACATTTAGACTTTTTGGCATGGAGATGATGATCAGAGAAAAGTTGCATTACAAGAGCTAGATGCTGGAGATGTTCATCCCATGTTTTACTGTAGATGAGGATATCATCAAAAAATACCAGAATGAATTTCCGCAAATAGCGTAGGAATATTTTATTCATCAAGGCCTGGAATGTGGAAGGAGCATTAGTGAGACCAAAGGGCATGACCAAAAACTCATAGTGGCCATCATGTGTGCAGAAAGCTATTTTAGGGATATCATCCTCATGAACCCGAATTTGATGATACCCAGAGCGAAGATCCAACTTGGAGAAAAATTGAGCACCATGAAGCTCATCAAGAAGCTCATCAACAACAGGAATTTGAAACTTATCCTTGATGGTGAGGTGATTAAGTGCTCGAAAGTCAATGCAGAGGTGCCATGACCCATTTTTTTTGCGGACAAGAAGAACTGGTGAAGAAAAGGAACTTGTGCTTGGGCGAATAATACCTTGCTTCAGTAAGTCCCTAACGAGGAGTTCAATCTCTGTTTTTTGGTGAAATGGGTAGCGATAGGGCCTGATGTTGGGAGGAATGCTTCCAGGAAGGAGCTGAATACAATGGTCCTCTGGTCGTGAAGGTGGAAGTCCCACTGGTTCAACAAAAACACTTGTATATTGATCCAGAATTTGTTGGAGATCCAAAGGAGTAGTGGGGGCCGCTGATGGTTGCATTTGAATGGAATGGAGCTGAGCGATGACACCATGGGAACTCTTTTTAAGGAGTTTTTCCATGCGATGTGAACTGATGATGCTGAGAGACCCTGGTTGTAATCCTTTCAATGTTTGTTTGTGTCCATCGAGGGAGAACTGCATCCAAAGTTCAGCAAAATCCCATAATATGGGGCCAAGTATGCGCAGCCATTGAGCACCCAAAACCACATCACATCCGCCTAAGGTCAAGGCAAACATGTCAGAGCGGAAGTTATAATCTCCCATAGAGATACGCACATTACGACACTTCCCTTTGCAAGGTAAGGTGCCCCCATTGGCAACCATGACTTCAAAGTTGGAGCAAGGATGGATAAAACAATCAGCTTGTTTGGCGATCCGAGGTCAATGAAATTATGAGTGCTGCCAAAATCAATGAGTATGGTAAGAGGAAGCTTCTTGAAGTAACTGCGTACCTGCATTATTTGGTGGGCAGTGACTCCAGCTAAAGCATGGAGGGATATCTCGGGCTGGTCATCCTGAGATGGAGGGTCAGTAGGCGGCTCCTGAATGTCAACCGGAGCATCCATTGGATCGGGAGCTTCTTCACCAATTTCAGAGGCAGGTGGAGAATCCACATCCAAGAGATAGAGCTTTTGTTGAACACATCAATGTCCCCGAGTGAATTTCTCATCACAATTATAACAAAGCCCTTTTTCTCTGCGGGCCTACATCTCTGTTTCAGACAAATGCTTGATTGGAGGTGAGTGAGGAGCTGGCAGAATGGGAGGTCGTTGAGAACCCATATTTCAAAAGGGAACAAAAGAGGATTTGGAGCGTTGTTGGGCTGCCATCTTGTCTTCTGCCAACTTAGCCAACCCCAGGGCTTCCATCATTGTGTTGGGACTGAACATTTTTCCCTCAGAGCAAATTGCATCCTTTAGACCACTGATAAAACAACTCCGGTAGAAGTCATGAGGTAATCCTTCAATGTGATTAGCTAGTTTCTCAAATTCAGTTTGATACTCTTTCACAGTGCCAGTTTGGTGAATTTTAGTGAGAGCTCCTGTGAAGTCATCAAAAGCATTAGGACCAAATCGTTGCAAAAGGAGCTGGCAAAAATCAGGCCATTTTGGCTCTTCATGAGCCTTGATGTACCAACGATACCATTGAAGAGCTTCCTGTTCCAAATGAAAGGAGGCAAGTGGAACTTTGTTGACATCAAAAGTATTATGAATACTGAAATACTGTTCTGCACGATAGATCCATCCAGTCGGATCAGTACCATTGAAGCGAGGAAAATCTAGCTTCGGACCACGAAAATTGCTAGAAGAAGAGAACCCATTGTCTGATGAAGACTCGTACTGTCGTCTGGTGTTCATAGCTGAATGCTCAAGATGGAGACCGAGAAATTTTTCATCCAGTTCCTGGAGTTTGGCTTGAATGGCTGCAAGTGCTTCCTCCATGGCTTTTTCTCCTGTGCGGGTGACAACCATAACCAGGAGGGTTTTTTTTTTCTTTTTCTTGTGAGGGGGAGTGGGTTGAAAAAAAAAACAGAAACTATTTCAGTAGAGGAAAATCTGGATTTGGGAAAAAATCGGAAGGGTAATTTGGGTTTGAGTAAGTTTTGGACACTGTCGAAAGGACAGGGAAGCAAAAAATGGGGATTTTAGGAGCAAGGTGAAAGAATGAGAAAATTTGGTAGAGAGAGACAAAGAAGCAGAATGAGGAAAGGAATACGGTGGCAAAATTTGAAGGCGTTTGGGTGAAAATCGAAGGAGTTATGGAAACCCTAAAAATAGACAAATGTGGGATTTCGGGTATTGGGAAGTGGAATTTGGGATAGGGTCTTTAGGAATGAAATATGCAGAATGGAATTGTAGAGGTCTCAGTGAAGTTTCAGGGAAAACAGAGATGGCCCAAAAACAGAATTATATATATATATATATTTCAGGAAGGGATCTGCAACGGCGCGAAAGTGATCGGAAACAGTGGAATCTGTAACGGCGCAGAAGTGATCGGCAACAAATGGATCTGCAACGGCGCGGAACTGATCGACAACAATTCTGGATAGAGGAAATATGCGATTGTGCAACTGAAAATAGATATGGACCCCAGGTATGTGCGGCTTCCTATCGGTTCAAGGGAATCACTCGGCCACCAATGCTGTCTAACGGCTTGCGTATTGGAGTAGTACCCCTCACTCCACGGCTCAGGTAAAACTGATAACCACTTGGCCACAAACGACAGCTCTTGGTTTACCTCACGGGTGGGAACTAGTCAATCAGGTAGGGGTCGTTGCCCTTTTCGCTGGCAGGTCCTCTCAATGGGCCAGCTACTTCGGGGTTCCTGTGGTACTCCTCACAATGAGTTTTAGGGCTTGGGCCCAAGTACTTCCCACAGTTAAGTGGATAGGGATTATTCCCAGATCCGAACCTACAACAGAAGTGAAAAAAAATTTGGGCAGAAATTTCACCCAACAAGCCCAAGAAAGTGCTCTGATACCAGATATGAGGACCCTGTAGCAAATAATTAATAAAAATACACGATATAGCAGTAGAACTCAAAATCACTTTTATATTAATCACAGGCCACTTCGAGGGGGCAACCTCCTTTGAGCAAGCTCAATACAAAATAACTTCACGGTGCCTTCCTTGGCCTCAACACACACTTATATACTAAAAATAGGCGCCAATACTATGGGTCAAAACCACGGGCCAATATAAACTATGGATCAAGAAATACTGCAGGCGGGTTACAAAGCATATGCACCCAACAACAATAACACAAACTATGGATCAAGAAATATTACAGGCGGCTTACAAAGCATATGTGCCCAACAACAATAACACAAACTATGGATCAACAATTACTATGGGACGACTTACAAAGCATATGCGTCCAACAACAATATACTAACACGGTAAAGAGAAGGATTGACATGGGTTCCTAACATACTAATGGTTTTTTTTATTTTGGTTTCCATGACTTTAAATATTATCTCCAAAATGGTGTTACATAGGGACTACATAAAAGTTGTCCACTAGGGCAATTGGAGGATGGGGTTTGAAGAGGGCAACATGAAGCGAGGGTTTTGCAGGTTGCTGGTTGAAGATCTCCCAGGATTCAATCGGGATGGCTCCGGGATCCTCGCTCCTCTCAGATTCTGGCCGACTCATTAACCGGTATTTCCCAATCATTTTTTCTGTGTATGCTTCCCAACTGATAAATTTGTTACTTCTTCTTGTTCATTTCTTCTCTTCTGGGTTGCTACGGGAAGGTTTGTCAACACCCACTTTCGCTTTGGTATTTTTGTTTGGTTTTTTGGTGTTTCCAGGGTTAGTCGGCCAGACAACTTTCTCCGTCACCCTTAAACCGGTTTGTGCTTCTTGGGGTTTGTTGGACTGCCCTTTATTTGCTTTAGCCGCTCCTGGCAACTGGAGTCCCTCCTCATAATTGAGTACTAGTACCAACCAGTATTTAAAAAGTGGGAATTTTTCATTATTGCCGGCTCTGTCACCTTCTTCGCTCGTCATTTTGGGTGACGATCCATCTTTTTCTGATGTGTTGGCTGTCCTTGTACAACGACTTGTCCTTTTGATTGAGTCTGTCGGGAGATGGCTTTATTAGGATTTGTATGATTACTTGTATTCACCTGATTGTCTTTCGGTTAGCTGTCCAAAGGGTCGGTTGTGGTTTTTACTCAGTGGGTATCCCTGATTTCCTTTGACTCGGTCTTCTAAGACTAGCGCTGGTTCTCCGTATCTTACCTGACTCTGCTTCTCGGCGTTTATTTTTTGATGTTTAGGGCTTGAGTCTTGAGTTGCGCCCTCTTTCTTCTTCTTGGAGTGGGATTTTCCCTCGGTTTTTTTGCTTTCGATTAATATTGGTGTTGTTCTGTTTGGGTCTGCGCCTTCAGCGGCTTCACAAATTTCAAGGGTTCAATCGAGTTTTTAGTAGCTCTGTCACTCGATGATATCAGTTTCTTCAAATCGACGCTTTTGTTGGGTTTATTGTTGATTATATCCTTATTTGTTTGCCCTCCTTTGTATTCTGGATTGTATTCGGTAATTTGAGTCTGGTAATCGGTATTCGGTTTATGAAGGATCCTTCTAGGGTCGGTATGATATCGGTTGTTATATTAGAAGGTTATAGTATGATGCTTATTTTCATTTCCGAGATATGTTATTGTTTAGCCTGCTCTGTTTGAGATATTCTTGGCATTCTGGATCATTTGTGTTTCCATTGGGGTTCGACTGTCATCTATGTTATTTGTGTCGGTTTTGTATATGATGCCCATTTGCCCGGGTTTCATCCTATTGATTCGGGGTTCTGGATTTAACTGGCATATTGGGGTTTGACCGTCTGCTGTTATTTGATGTCTTCTATTTTGTGCGGTTATGATATCTGAGTTCTTTAGATAAGTCTGATATATAGCCCTCTTCTTTATGATGGCTTATCTGTAGGAGATTCATAGTTGAATGGACTGCTTTGGCTTTTTGGTATGTATTGATATTTAAGGTCCGACTGTCTACCTTCCATGTGTTATGATCTTATCTGTGCCAGGTTTATTATCTGAGATATGCATTATGGAGATTTGATTCAGATCTCTTTACTGCTGATTCTTATTTCCCGGGGTTTGACCATTATAGTTTGCTACTGATATGTTATTTGTGCCGGAATTGTTTTGCTATTGATATATATCTGATATATGGCCCTTCTTTATGATGGCATTTTTGTATGAGGTACTTAGTTGATGGTCTGATATTGATGAGGTGCTGTTTTATTTTTGGACTGATTTGGCTTCTGGATGGTCTTGATATGTCCGATTGATTACCTTCCATATGTTATGATCCTATCTGGGCCAGGCTTGTTTTCTGTGATTCAGTGTTTTGGGGATGTGATTCAGAGTGCTTTTGTTTGAGTTATTTGATTTGCTTGGGGGTTGCTATCTGGGAATATTTTCCTTGTTTCTAATGGTGGAGACCCATGATGGGTCTCCCGACCCTAGATTGGACCATGGTCTTGCTAGATTTCAGAGGCGTCGAAAGGCAAAGGCCTACAAAACTTTGGAAGGGAAACTACGCTATGTGGTTGGTAGGGATATTTATATGGACAGGGTGGAAGCCTTGAGTCATCGTGCTCTGATTGGTAGGATGGAATATGTTTCCATGGAGAAAAAAGATTGGGTCTCTTGGGTTTTTGAGTACTGGAAACCCTTTCTAAGGCTATGTTCCAACTATCAGCTTGTTGGTCCGGGGCTGGATAGTTTTTGTCTTCTTAGAGGAATCTCATGCCTCTAAGGTCTTAAGCCGTCTTTGGAGAGTTGGTAATGGTTCATTAGTGCTTGATCGATGGCATGTTAACTTTGATCCAATGAGAGAAAGAGTGAAAAAGTGCCATCTGTGGGCAATTCTCCCAGGGCTTCCTTTCCCGCTCTGGAATCCTTCTCTTTTGGAAGGCGTTGGAAACACTATAGGTTGGTTTGTGGCTTTGGAGGATGATTTTATGAATTCTTTTGATAAAAGGAAGGCAAAAATTCTTGTTGAAATTGATATCACTAAAGGCCTACCAGCTGAAGTTGAGATTCTCTGCCATGAGCGTTTGTTTATTCAACGTTTGGATTTTCAGGGAATCCCCTTTAGGTGCAGTGTTTATAGGGAGACTGGTCATTTGCTCCATGACTGTCCTTCTTTTCGTAATGGGAATGTCAAGTGCTCTTTAACAGATTCCCTTGTTAATTCCCCTATACTTTCACCATCAAAGGATTGTTCCACTCTGGTGCAAATTGTCTCCTCTTCTGGTCAGATGAAAAATCCTATTTCTTTATTTGGGGAAGTATCAGATATTGATCTGGATACAATTGATTCAGTGATTAGCAGCAGAAAAGTTCCTATGCCTTCTGGCTTGTCTCCTTCCTATATTCCTCCAAAGGAGCCTGATAGGTTGGTTCCTCCTTTGACTGTTTCTTTGTGTCAGGAGTCTTCCCCTGCAGCTCTTGCTCTTTGCCCTCCCTCTGATTCATTGATTCAGGATTCTTCCCCACCTACTCTTGATCTCCACCTCCCCTCTTCTGTTGCTGATCCATTAATTTCTACCTCTTTTGCGAGCCCTGTGAATGATAACGTTACCTTACCTTTGTTCTCAGAGGCAGACTTCGCTCCTCTTTCTTCTGCTGGTCAGACAAAGCCTCCCAGGTCTCTTCCTCCTAGTCCTGTAGTCTCCCCTTCCTTTTCTGACCCTTCACTGCAAAAATCTTTGAGTATTTTCTCAGATAAGACGCCTCTCTCCCCCTCGGTTCTCCCACTTGACTCCATTCGTTTTGAGAATGTTACTATTAGACGTAAGAAAAAATCTTCTAAAATCCCTCTTGAATCAGTTGATATTAGACAGGCACCTTACACTCCTTTATCCGAAAGATTAAAAGTTGCAGGGCCTTCTCATTCTTCTCCTTCCAATCGGGTCCTTAGAGCATTGACCCCTGATTTCTCGGATTCTTAATGCGTATTCTCTCTCTGAATGTTAGTGGCTTAGGGGGTCTGGCCAAACAAAAAAGCCTCCGACATTTGATGTCTGCTCTTTCTCCTGATGTTGTTCTTCTTCAGGAAACCATGACTAGTCCTTATCCTGCTTTATTTGCCTTTTCTAAAATATGTCCGGGTTGGGAGTTTTGTGCTCTTAGTTATTCTGGTCTTTCTGGGGGTATACTTTCTGGCTGGAATCCAAAGGTCCTAAAGTGCAAAGATTTTCATACTGCTGCTGGTATTTTTCTTAAAGCTTCGATTCGGGGGAATTCTCTTAATCTATCCATACTAAACTGCTATGGACCTTACAACAATCGGGTCTCCTTCTGGAATGCTGTGGCTTCAGGTGGCCTTCTCTCCCTCCAAAATCTAATCTTAGCCGAAGATCTAAATCTGAATCTGAATGCATCAGAGATTTGGGGAACCAAAGCGCATCCTGACCCTTTGGGATCTTTCTTCTCTAAACTATTTTTTGATCATAATTTAGTGGATGTGGCTCTTCCTTGTGCTGGTCCTACCTGGAGGAATGGAAGGATTGGGGAAGATGGAATATCAAAAAGATTGGATAGATTTTTGTTGACAAATCAACTTGTCAGCTCGCTTCCTAGATACAGGATGTGGAATCACAGATGTGGGATTTCTGATCACTTTCCTGTGATTCTTGATTGGAATGATGTACAAAGTCATTGTACTTATCCTTTTAAGTTTAATCATTCTTGGTTGGAAAATGAGGATTTCATTCATATGGTGCGTGCTGAATGGCCCCTTATCCGCCCAGACCCCTCCCTGGATGCTATGCAGGATCTCCATTCCAAACTCAAACTTCTAAAGGTGAAGGTTAAATCATGGACCAAAGCTGAATCTATTAAAATGAAAGACAAGTCTGCTGCTCTGGAAAAGGAAATCAGCTCTATTCTTCTCTCCTCTCAATCAACAATTTTAAATTCAAATCAGCAGCAGAAATTGAATACTCTCAAAGACAAACTTCAAAGGCTGATTGATCATGAAATTAATTCAGCCAGACTTCAGAGCAGAATTACCTGGGCTCAAAAAGGGGATGCTAACACTAAGTTTTTTCATGCTTTGGCTTCAGCTTGAAAAAACCACAATGCGATATGGAATCTTCAAGATGAGAGAGGTAATTGTGTTTCAGATGATATTAGTCTAAAAGATCTTGGCTCTCGATATTTCAAATCATTATTTGAAGATGATCATCTGACTAATCTGGAAGCTCAGCTTAAGGTTATTCGTCTTTTTTCGTCTTTTATCAGTCCAGAGAAGGCATAAGCTTTTACAAGACCGGTGACTATCTTGGAAGTTGAAGAGGCTTTAAAACTCTTTAAAAAGGATAAAGCTCCTGGCCCAGATGGATGGCCGGTTGAGTTCTATTTGACTTTCTTTGACCTATTGGGACCTTCTCTCGTCAATCTGGTGGAATCTTCCAGACTCTCTGGCAGAGTATCTCAAGCTCTCAATTCTACCTTCCTTACTCTCATTCCGAAGATTGATCTACCTGTCACCTTTGCAGACTTCTGCCCCATTTCTCTCTGCAATCTGGTTTATAAACTCATTTCTAAAGTTGCTGCTATGAGGCTCAAACCTTTCCTTGATGAGTCTATTTCCCCTCAACAATTCGGTTTTCTTAAAAGTCGCCAAATTCTTGAACCCATTGCCATTTCTCAAGAAGTTCTGTATACTGTTAATGCCAGAAATAGATGTGCTCTCATTCTTAAACTGGATTTATCCAAAGCCTTTGACAGAGTAAATTGGACCTTCATTCGTCTCCTTCTTATACAAATTGGGATTCCTCTGGTTGGGGTAAACTGGATTATGGGCTGCATTTCATCAGCCAATTTTGCTGTCCTTGTTAATGGATCTCCTTCTTTGTTCTTTTTCGCCTCTCGGGGAATCAGGCAGGGCTGCCCTCTATCTCCCCTCTTATTTATTCTGGTTATAGAAGGGCTTAGCCTGCTGATAGAGGATGCTAAAAGGAATGGAAAGATTAAAGGAATCAAGATCTCTCATCTGTTTTCTCTCACCCATCTACTATTTGTAGATGATGTGATCTTATTTGGCCTAGGTTCTTTTGAAGAGTGGTTAGCCTTTAAAGCCATCCTCGATATTTTTTGTGAAGCCTCATGGATGAGTATAAATGTGAATAAATCTAGTTTCATCCATAATAATCTGAATGAGGACGTTCTTCATAGAATTTCTGATAAGCCTTTGCATTTATGGTTCAAGGAAAAAAGTTTCAATTACAGGAATGCCTCAATTATATGGAGGGGATTTATCTCTGCCATCCCTTGGATTGGCAAGGGCATCATCTGGCAGGTGGGTAATGGTGAATCAATCAGCTTGGGTGCAGACCCACTCATTGGTGTGGGGTCTTCCTTTGTTCTTCCAAGAGACCTGAGAGATTATTTAGAAGATTTTGGCATATGCACCCTTGCACAAGCTCGCAACCAAACTTTTTCAGCCACAGGTTATTGGTTTTCTTCTGCAGATCTTGACCTTACAGGTGAATGGAAATCGGATTGGGATAACTATATTAGAGGTTTGGAATATGGACGCATCTGCCTCTATAATAAAAATGATGCTATTCTTTGGTCTCACAACAGTTATACAGGGGCATTAACTGCTGCTGAAGGTTATAAATGTATTATCTCTAATATATGTCCAGAGTTTAATGATTCAATCCTGAATATTGTATGGACATTGAAGATTCCTCTTAAAATAAAATGCTTCATTTGGTTAATGATAAGAGGGAAGTTATTAACTTGGGAGCATTTGCAAAGCAGAGGCTTCAATGGCCCAAGTCGGTGTGTCCTTTGTGAGAGCAATCTGGAAGATATCCAACATTTATTTCTTCGCCGTCCCTTTTCTATTCGTATTTTCAAACTTTTTGAGGATAAATTCAAGTGCTCTTTTCCAGATTATAGCTCGATTCATTCTTTTTTGGGAATTTGGTTTTCCTCTACAGCGCGATCAACTATTTTAAGATATCTTCCCTTGTTTATATTCTGGGCTATATGGCTTCATCGGAATTACTGCTTATTCGAAAACAAGAAATCATCCTTTCCAGCTATGATTTCTAGGATTGATGGATTGATAAATTCTTTCCCGGTGCCTAAATTAACCCATAAATCTCGTAATCCTGGTCCTGTTCCTATAAAAAGTTTCCCTTGTGGATTCTTTGATGGTGCTGCAGCATAAAATATAGGGGGCTCAGGGTTTGTGATTTTTTTAAATGATTCTCATCATTTTATTTTTTCAATGGGATGTGGAAGAAGCACGAATACAAGAGCAGAGTTGTTGGCACTTTGGGCAATTCTAAGAATTGGTATATTGATGGGAATTCCTCTTCAGATGATTTATGGGGATTCCTTGGTGATTATTTCATGGGTAAACAAATTTTCAGCACTTGATGTTCCATCTTTGATGCACTGGTGTAAAGACATAAGATATATGCTCCAACTGTCCCTTTCGGTGATCTTTAAACATACATATCGAGAGCATAATTCGCTGGCAGATGAACTCTCAAAAAAAGCTTTGGAGTTGGATATGGGATTTGTCTCTTTTTCAGAAGTTTTGGATGGCTTGGTTATTAACTAGGGAAATTTAGATCTTTTTTAGAGTTGCTGATTTTATATTTTGTTCAGCTATTTTCAGCAGTTGACAGAGTACTACCTGATCAGATTGAGTTCACTTTGCCAGCCTATTCTGCTCTTATTTGTTTTGTTTTCAGTTCACCTTCGATTTATTTTCAGCATTCTGACCTGATTTATTCAGGAATGATGAGAAAAGTCAGCGAAGATCAGACTTTATTCTTTGTATTGTGTCTCTGTATTTGTCCGTCTATGATCTGTATGAGACGGTTCCGGTGTCTTTTTCAGTCATCATGATGAGCTGGTAAATGATGTCTTTTGATAGTCCGTCTATGATTTGTATGAGACGGTTCTGGTGTCTTTTTCAGTCATCATATTGAGATGTAAATGATGTCTTTTGATTCATCTGAATAACAAAGACTGATATTTTTTTCCTTTAAAAAAATAAATAATTTATTCCATATTGTCTATAAAGACAACACTTAAAACAATAATTTAAAATACAAACAATATTTAAAAATACACAAATTTTTTATTTCTTAAATTAAAACATACATATATAAATATATATAATCTCAAATATTGTAATAATACACGTACATTATATATTAATATATTAAGACCAAGCATGGAACAATGTAAGAGTACGAAAAAGGGATCCAAATGAGTTCTTGATCAAGATTCCGTTAAGCTACGTTTTCTAAACATTGGACATATGCTATATAGATTCTGAAAATGTAATGGATATGTGGTCTTCCTTGTATAACTGTCTTTGCTTTGCTAGGAGGGTTCTGATGAGTATGGAGCGTGGCTCACTGTGAGCGCTGAGCGCTGGGCGTGGCCACCTGTGTAGATCGGTCACTGTAATGTCCACTATCATCATCACCATGGAATATGGTAATGCATTTTTTCAAAGTAATGCCATCCTTTCACCCCCTTGATGTCACTTATAAATTCTTTATGCATATAATTAATCCATCTTATTTACCATTAACAACAACAAAAACACACTAACCCAAAAATCGACAACCAACGTATGAATCATCTATATAAAAAAGATCTCGTTATTAATTAATGCATATATATATACTATGAGCAAAAAAAATAGCCAAAATCGACCTTTTATCAATATATCTAATCCATCATACTACCATGGGCAAAAAGGCACACTGCCAAAGTCAAGACATGCTTTGATTTCTAAAACACAAAAGTGGGAAGCTTTGACTTCCACTAACAACAAAGAACGAAAGGAAACTGCCCTTTCGACTGATTTCCCATTATTCTATCTTCTCTATATTTGATATTGCAAGAACTCAAATACAAAGGAAGCCGAGGAGCGAAATCCAGCTAAGGTTGCTGTCTGGGTACTACAACTGAAATACAAAGGAAGTTGAGGAGCAAAATGCAGCTAAGGTTGCTGTCTGGTTACTACAATCGGGCTCTGTACAACGTGCTTGCCATCACTCCAAACCAGCGACCCAAAGACGGTGTCTGAATTGGTTCCATTGGGAAATTTGAGGGACTTGGCGTTCACATTCACTATGAAGCTCAACTTCTGGTCTCTCTTGGTAAACTTTAGGATCCGCGGCTCCACTGTCACCTCTACCCCTTTTGGAGCAATCACCGTGGCCGTGTAAGTTGAAATGGTAGGACCAACAATGGTCACCGTTCTTATGAACCTTGTCGACAAGTTAGAAGATCGACTCTGATGGAAAACAGCAGAAAATGACGGATAATTCAGGTTCCATGGCTGTGCTTTTTTGGCAGGACAAATAACATTTGTACGGGTGATAACCTTGATGGATTCTGGAGTATAACCAAGACTGCATAAAAAATTGACATAGTCCTCCACGCCTAGATCGTAAATGAGCCCAGGATCCATAGCCCTCTATGGATCCACGTGACCTGCGCCGAAATCAAAAGGTGTGGAAGCATTTCCCGTAGCCTCATCGGCCATTTCCACCAATCCTTTATTCACTTTGTCGTAAGTATAAGCAGTAGTCATCAGAGCAGATTTGATGGCGGCGGGGCTCCACTCAGGGTGCGCTCCTTTGAGCAACGCAGCGATCCCGCTAACGTGAGGGCATGACATGGAGGTTCCAGATATTATGTTGAACTCCGTTCGCCTCCGGTCAAATGACAGGTCCGTGGGACTGGCCGCGTCGGTCCAAGCAGCCAGAATGTTCACACCGGGAGCTATAATGTCTGGCTTGAGAATTTCAGGCGTTATGGAATTGGGCCCTCTGCTGGAAAAGGAAGCTACGACGGGAGCCGGCTTAAGCCCCAGTTGGGTGCCATGAAATGTTATGGTGGCGACGGGGTTTCTGGTTGATTGGATGTATCGGCGGATCGAATCCCCGGCAGCGCTGCCCACTGCAGCCGCCGGAAGCAGATGGGAGTCGGCAGTGAGCCCTTCGCCATCAAAGGCGGTGTTAGAAAGTATCATTCCCACACCTCCCGACTGCTTGACCACGGCCCCCTTGGCCGCCCTGGGATTATCCCCACGCTCACACAACACGATCTTGCCTCTGACGACCTTGGGATCTAACGACCCTTCCGTGCACAGAGAAGACGAGGATGCGCTGCCATTGCCTCCCTGAGCAGCGTCTCCAGCATAGACAAGAGGCAACAGACCTTGAGGGCTCAATCCCTTTCCGCTATACAATGACACGCCACGGATGACCGCCCCGTTGCCAAGCTACACATCGGCCGGGAAGTCACGATCCAGAGTGCCGGCGCCCACTGTGGTGATCCAGGGGGCCACGTTTTCGACAGTCATAGCTTTGGGGCCGTCGTTTCCCGCTGACGCAGAAATGAACACCCCTCGCTTCATGGCCTCGAATGTGCCGATCGCAAAGCTGTCTTGATCATAAGGACCAACGGTTCCTCCGATCGACAGAGAAAGAATGTTCACTCCGTCGTCCACAGCCTTGTCGAGAGCAGAGAGTACGTCTGAATCAAAGCAGCCAGACGCCCAACAAACCTTGTAGATCGCAATACGTGCCTTGGGCGCCATTCCTTTGGCGATTCCTTTCGCGTACCCCATCATGTTGGCTCCTTCAACGTATCCGCCCGCTGCAGTGGAGGCGGTGTGCGTGCCATGGCCTTCTGAATCCCGCGCTGAACGGAACTCCAGGGTCTCATTCATGGGACCATGCAACGCTTCGTAGCCTTCGTAAAAAAACTGCGCTCCTACCAGCTTCCGATTGCAGAGGGACTTGGGGAACCTGACCCCGCTCTCGCATTCACCTTTCCAGTGCTTGGGAACGGGGCCCATGTCCTGATCGCTGAAGCTCCGCCGTTTCGGCCAGATGCCAGAGTCCAGGAAACCGATCACCACATCAGAACCGTAATCGGACAACGCCCACAGGCCGCTTCTGTTGGGCGTGTCAAGACGGAGGAAGTGCGGAGACCACGTTGTGTGCAGCTGACGTGCACGATCCGGGAACATGGCGAGAACGCCTGGTGTTTTTTCCATCTGAACGGCTTCCTCCTCGGTTAGCCTTGCCGAGAAGCCATGCAACACCGTGTTATAAACATGAAGCAACAGTGTATGGTTTTGTTGTGCTGCATCTTCCGTTTTGAGGGCGGCCTTGACAGCAGCTGTAACCGTTGATCTGTACCAGTCTTCATGAGTGGGAAAGACTGTCGGTTTTGAGTTCCCGTCAACTTGAACAATGAATGTCTTGCGTCCATCGGAAGCGTATCCCACCATCAACCGTTGACACAGACACAACACTAATAGCAACAGCGACCTTGAGATTATTACCAGGGAACTAGCCATTGTAGAATTCCGTTTCAGCGCCTCCATATTACAGTCTACGCCAACCCGAAAACCCTGAAACGGGATTGAAGGCAAATCTGCACTTTTATGACATGCGATATTGAAGCATTGCCTTCTCAAAAACATAAAACAGTGACGTAAATACACGAAGCTGTGATAATCTTGTCAACATCAGTATGCTTAAATAGTGTCTTAGGGCGTGGATGTACAGCGTGTCATTTTTTCAAATGGGTCTATTTTTAAATTTGTTTAATCTTTGACATATGGTGAAACACATTTTCCCGCGGAGTTTTTAAGCACATCAAATTCCAGAACCCATAAAATACAGTTTCCATAACCATTGGAATTCAATTTTGGAATTGAACCCTTGAATACAGTTTCAATGATCATTGGAAATCAAACCTAAAATTAAGCGCCCTGACATATTTTGGGTATTTTACCTTATATTTCAAGAATTTTGAAATTTTACTTAATTACATTTAACGGTGATCTGGGAAACAGGTAATGCCTTAGTTACGATGTAAAATAAAAACAGGTAATGCCTTAGTTACGATGTAAAAATCCAGGAAATTTACGTTCTGTTTCAAGATTTTTGAGAAATTAATAAACATTCTCACAGAGATTGGCATTTAAAAAAAAAAATGGTAATGACTTAGTTTATGTTAGAAATGGAAAGTTTGATTTGTTTTTTATATGTTTTCTCGTTACTAAGTGACAATGTTATTGAGATTTGTTTTTTTATATGACTTAGTTATAATGTTAAATGGAAATTGTGATTTGTTTTTTTAAATGGATGGTAATGACTTAGTTATAATGTTAAATGGAAATTGTGATTTGTTTTTTTATATGTTTTCTCGTTAGTAAGTGACAATGTTATTGAAAAGGTTGAGAATGACAATGTTATTGAGAATGATGACTATATGAGAGGACCAGGGTAATAATTTTAGTTAAATTAATATTTGATTGTTTTTTAATATTAATATAAAATAAATTTATTATTATAAAATTATGTAAAATAATAAAATAAATTATTAAATAACATTTTGTTTTTTAATATTACATATAAAATTAATACAATTATAATAATATCAAAATTTTTTATAATTTATATTAAGTCATGAAAATAATATTTCTACATCAACAAACAAAACATATATGTTTATGTTTTAATAAAACACCAATTCCCACCACTCCTATTTCATATCATATGACATGAATCATCTTCACATGCACATATGACAACAAGTGAAAAAAAAAGTGCACATATGACAACCATATCCACATGTGCATGCGTTGCCTCCTAACATTCACTTAATTGTTATTATAATTATAAATCTATATCATTTGGGTGTGATGTATCTACTCCCGGAAATGCACTCCCTTTGTTCAACTAAATGTATGATTCTTCATTTTCAGCACTTTGTTTACATCATCCCAGCTACTCGCCTTAACATAAATGTCTCAAAATAGAACATATCTTATAGTTTCAATGTTAGGGCGTGTTTCTTCAAAGTAACCAATAGATTTTTCCATGTAAGTATGACGAAGTTATATGTTAAATTTATGCTGGTTAGACATGGATACATGGCATGGCAATTAGTATTAAGTATCATTAAATCACAAAATATAAATATCCGATATTATCTTATTTTAGTGGATTTGCAAGCTAAGAGAATGATAATGATGTATGAGTATTGGTGAGTATGAATATTAATTAGTGTTTATATAAAAGGTATATTAAAATTTTGTATAAACAAATAAATTTATATAAATAATTTATGATAAAAATAATAATACAATTGATTGAAGCTAACTATTTACTTGAATTAAAGAAAGTGATGTCTAGAAAGAAAGCATATACCTATATAATCGCTCTTTTCCACTTAAATTGATACATTCAACATAACATATTAGGTATGTTAAATCATTTTCCAATATGATGATAAAGAAATCTAGTAAAGGAGATGTTTATCGCTTCCTTAAGTGGACAAAAAATATTAACTAGGTGTAGAGCAATCTAACCATAGTATACAATATTATTTAAAGAGGAAGATAACTAAGATGCACATGTAACATAAGAAATGGGAGTTATTTTATGAAATACCTTATAGATCTACAAGGTGGATTCCTCCTAAAAAAGTAAACTCTGAAAACTATATAATACAAAGGCAGGGCCACAAAATAAAATGAAAAACTAACTACATAAAAAAAGTGTAACGAACTTATTGACAAGGTGGAATTTGTCATGTGCTTATAGCATGGATAACCCCAAGGTGAAAGGTCTCAATTAGACCTAACACCTTTTGGAATAGGAAACCCATTCAGATTATGGCCGGACAACCATTATGCTTTTGAGGTTTTATTGATTATGACATTATCCACTATTTAGTATTTTTGAAATGTGATATATGAAATGCAGGTAATGTAGGATGTAGAATGCAAAATGAGGCTTAGGATAACTAATACAATTAGAAATGCCAACATATCAACAAATATGTCAATATGTTAACCTGTAATAGATAGTTTTTGCATGAGAAAGAACATAAATGTAAATAACTAGATGCACAACATAATTTTCTTGAGAAATGAACAATTGATTATAATACTATGCCCATGACTATAGCATAAGAATTCTAGACATAAATTTTTAAAAATGCTACTTCTATAGTTGAGTGGTCTACTATATAAAAAGAACATTCTCACATCAATTCTGGAACACAAACACTTAGTAAAATAAGGTTCGACTCATTGAATCCCTAGAGTTGAAATTCACCTCCAAAATAGCTAGGCTAGCAATGACTTCTTATTGTTAGAACTTTGCAAAAAGAGCTTTACAAAAAATTTACAAGTAGAAGCTCCGCCAGAGTAAAAGCACATCCCCTCTCAAATGAGATCAAGAATATAGTTTACAAGAATAAGAATGACTCTTGGTTTTCCAATGGCCTTTGGCCTTCTAGGTGACTGTTGGTCTTCCTCCTTAATTTTTCAAGTCTTTCATACATTAATATTTTTATTAAGAGAAACTTATTTAAAATTATTTTGCATAAACATTCTTTAGGATTTGTCTTATTTCTCACTTAATTTATTCAACAGGCCTTTGAGCAAGATATTCAAGTGGTCACAATCATTCAATTCTAGGAAAATATTATCCTTTTCTGGAACTGATGCAAGCCTTCAGGATTTGTCATTTGGATATATATTGGTGGGGGTCCCTTTTCGATGGTTACTACCATCTGTATCTCTAATATTTTATCTTTAGTGTCCATCGGTCTATCTTAGCACCAGTACTTGGTTAACATTATAGCAAGATACGTAAGTCATGAATATATGAAATTTGAATCGTGCTTTAGCAACTTTCATTCCACCCAAGGAAGTTGATTGATGACTTAATAAGGTTTTAATTCTTAATTTCCTAATTTGAATTACCTTCATTGCTTTTATTTGTGCTACAATGTCTCTGGGCCATCCCAAAACTCAACTCAGTCCCTTTTGGCCATAAAAATTCATGCCCCTCTTTTTCATCGTTATTTTAAAACCTTTTAGTAGGTCATATGAGAAAAATTATAATAGGGAACTTATATAAGTTGTTTTCACGGGGATTGGTTTTGAACATTTTGGTACATGTTTGTAAATTTTGGTCGAAGCCTATGACGGAAGGGTAGTCAACTCCAACAATTGAGGCAGAAAGTTCGGAAGAGTACTTGATTTGAATAAGTCCAACCGAAAGGTTGGTTAGTTAGTTAGTTATGAATTTTGTCCACTTATGTAATAAGTCAAGTAGCGGGAGAAGGATGTAAATCTTTCCATTAGAGCCTATAAATATGTAACAAGATGGGTTGTTAGAGGTATCTAAGAGAAAAAAAGTGAGTCGATGTAATATCATTCCTCTGCTAAAGTCTGAATTCAGTCACAAGGTATCAGTCGATCTGCATGTTGTGTGTGCAGATCTCCTGTAAAGAGAGATTGAGAAGATATATGTAAGCTGAGTGCAGAGACAAGTAGCGTTCAAGTTGTGACTCTTATGAATAAATGGGCACTTTTGTGGTTTTCTCCCACTTTGGGTTTCCACATTAAATCATGGTGTTAATTGTGCAATGTGTTTGTTCTTTCATGATTAGGTGATTAAATGATTAATGTAAATTAAAAAAAGATGTGAAATAATAATATGATGCATTGTTGGTCGAATACATGGTAATGGTGGATATAGATGTATGCTTCTGTTGTGATTTATGATCTATCGATGGAATTCCTATCGAGTTATGTGTTAGAGTAAAATCCCCTTCACTGTTCTAGAAGCTCGGTTCTTGCAACTCCCATAGGTATTTTGGGTGAGAATTCATATTCTCTGCAAGTGTCACTGAGAGGTCTCAACCCCTCTTGGGCTGGTAACTGGGGGTTTGTCGCTACCAACTAGTACGAACCTGGGTTAGTGTGAGATTGTGCCAGTGGGATGTAAATCGGTTCATTAGAGCCTATATATATGTAATGGGATGGGCTGTTAGAGGAATCTAAGAGAAAAAAAGTGAATCGATGTAATAATGTTCTTGAGATGAAGTCTAAGTCAAGTCGCAAGGTATGAGTTGATTTGTAGAAAGTGTCCATAGATCTCCTTTAAAGAGTGATTGAGAAGATGTTTGTAAGTTGAGTACATAGACAAGAAGCGTTCAAGTTGGGACTCTTATCAATATATGGGTGCTTTTGTGGTTTTCTCCCAGTTTGGGTTTTCACATTAAATCCTGGTGTTCTTTGGCAATGTTTTTGTTCTTTGCTAATTAGATGACTAAATGATTAATGTAAATTAACAACGAATGTGAAATAATAATAAGATGCATTGCTAGTCGAACACATGATAATGATGGATATGGATGTTTGTTTCTATCGTGACTTATGATCTAGCGATGAAATTCTTGTCGAGTTATTTCTTATCATTGAAATCCCCTTTACCACTGTAGAAGCCTGGTTCTTGTAGCTCCCATAGGTACTTCGGGTGAGAATTCATAATCTATACAAGTGTCACTGAGAGGTCTTAACTCCTCTTGGGCTAGTATCTTGGGGTTTGTTGGTACAAGCCGATATGAACCTGGGTTAGCATGAGATTGTGCCAACAAGATGTAAATAGAGCCATTAGAGCCTATAAATATGTAACAAGATGGGTTATTAGAGATATATAAGAGAAAAAAGTGAGTCGATGTAATATCATTATGTTGTAGCTACAACTGTTATCCCAAAAAAAAATTGATTTTTAGGGCCCCCGTTATCTTTTTAGTTTTTTAGAAAGCTTAGAAAGTTTATCTTTTCTCACCAAGATTTTCTTCATGACTTAAAATTTTGGCAAAAAAGAAAGATGTTTTCCTTATATCAGAAGCGTAGTGGTATAGATAGTCGATGTTCCATATCGGATGCTTTCAGGAGTTTCCTTTTGACGTATCGGATGTTCTCTTGTCTATCGCATTGGAAAATTTTTGTTGAAGGCTCCAAGAGCTTTGTCCAGAGCTGTTCCAACACACTGGATCACCCATCTTCTATCCGTTTTCAATATCCGCAGAATCCTGGTCAACTTCTCTTTTGTCATTTTGGCTATTTATTTTGAATTTTTCTGAGAACTTAGTTGTTTTCTTGGCCAACATTGCGGATGCGGAGTTCGAAGTATATCTGATGCCTTCCCATAGTAATTTCCAATGCCGATGCAATGTTAGTGGCCTAGCCTGTCGATGGTCGTTTAAGTTTTTTTTAATTGTTTCGACGTTTATTTTGTGAATCGCCTGATCTCCTGAGCCCATTATTTATAAACCATCCGAAGCATCTGTGACCACTAGCAAGTTTGTATCCGATGCAAGTTTGGTGCTTTTGTTTTCCCATCCTAAACGTCTTTTCACCCACGTTCAAGCTTATAAAATCCCGTAGAGGTTGTTTTATGGTCATTGTTTCACCGTGTCATTTGCCACTTGGAACTATGAAGCTGTCACTGTCTGAGTGAATTTCTTACCAGTGGGGGTCGCGTTCGTCCAGGTCATCTTCAGTTTTTCTAGGTAGGATCTTATATCTTGGCCCATTACTCAATGTTTCTTAGCATGGTTTGGTAGGGTTAGGTTATTTTCTTTTCCACGAAGGGGGGGGGTATTTGAATGCTGCGTTGGTTTTTCATTTTTATGTATGCTTTTTTCCCTTGCGTGATTAAGCTGTGGCTATCTTTTCTTTCACCTGTCTTGGTGTTCCTTATCTACAGTTTTCCATGATTTTCTCTCTGACATTCGTTGGAAGAAAGAAGGAAGGGTGTAGATGAGCGTTTCACCATATGCACCGCTCCCTCATCTCCTCCATCATATTATGGAAAATACGCATTCATTGGTTGAGCATGTTAGGGTTTTTCATGGGACACTGAAAGAGATATTTTTTGCTGTGGGTGAAGACCCAGTTGGTTCACTCAAGGGGTTAGTAGTCCGATGTTTTCAGGGTTTTTTCCCATCATTAGTATTGATGTATGAGGATGTAAGGACGTAGTAAGACCTTAGGGCTTGCATCATGAAATTTTTACCCATATTTTATGTCCGAACCACCTTTGAAAGATTTATGGTTTATATCCTCATTTACAGAAAGCATGTTTTTTTTTTAGTTGGAAGCAAGGATGGTTAAAATACATTATGATGATTTGGTAAATGTTATGGTTAACATCAGTTGTTGGTTTTAGTATATAGTTTGTCATTTATATGTGTGAATATACTAAATTTAATTTATTGTTGTATGATCAACATAGTCTCGTCATCCACATAGCAACATGCCTCGGAAATAGAAAAATAAGGTGTAAACAATAGATAAAGAATTGGAAGTAGAGATCATAACCCAATTCAAGGTTATCTATGAGGATACCAAAGCCATCACAAGTGTTGATCCTGAATACAAATGGGGGGGAATATACAGAATGATCTCCAATTAGAGTGTTCTAGATGCCGGATTGGAGGATTTACCTATATAGGCTAATATCGAAAGATCAACAATCATGAAGGTGGTCACATGACTAGAGATTTTCCCTTGTTTAGAGGTAATAGGATGGATCCTTCCCAGGGCTGATGTGACAAGGATGATCTTGGCTAATACTGAAGGGCAGGGTTATGCTGCTTATAGTCTAGCTTATATAGCCATGCCCTACAAGTTTCCAATACCCCAGAACTATTTGATTGAAAGATGGTTGAAATGCCTTAATCTAGATGCTGTGGAAACCGTCTAGAGGATGATGATCCCAAGAAAGAATTTTTGTACAAGACTTTCCGGGGAGTATGAAACTGTAATCCTTCATATTCCATAGAGGTTGATACCATTGATGTTAAACATGATATTTGGAAGAGACAATTGAAAGAATTTCAAAATAGGTTGGGTACCAGTAATCTTTTTTGTGGAAAATTAAGGCACCATCTTCAACTAGGCCAACATCCTGTCTAACAGTTTGTCTGCCTGCATAAGTGCAGAACTGGGAGGAGTCTTGCAGAAGAAATCCGAATTCCATATGAGCTCAGTTTTGATTGATTGTATTTTATGCATGCAGCCTTTCCTGGATCTGAAGTGCCAATGGGATAAGGACAAGTCTCCCTATGCTGCATATCAGATGTTGTGGGATCACAAGTATTTCAGTCATTACAAAAGTATTTGTGAAGATCTCACCATGCCATTGTATAGATTGATTTTCCTTGTTGAGTGTGATTGCATGTCCGAAGAGGTTTTGAAGGTTGTGCAAGATAATGGAAATTATTACTTGAGTGAGGAGGATTTGCATTTGATAATGTTTGGTGGATCGAGGGCTCCTTCTCTTCTGCCAAAGTATGCTACAGATTATGTTATTCATAAGGAGGTAGTAAGATAGCTATACATTGATGGAGTGGTTAACTTCCTGTTCGAACAAAAGAAGGCTATGTACCCTCCAGTCCCATTTTATATAGGGAGTTACAAGTTTTCCAAAATAAAGAGTGCAACAGAATTTGTGAAGGAGCTAGAATATTTTCACTTTGGCGAGATGAGTTTCCATAGAAATGAATCCGAACATAAGGTTGTTGATTATTGTACTGCGACAGGAGTGCATTTCGAATACACATACTTTTGGGATAAATATGAAGAAGTTTTCTGAAATGCTCGAAATATGATAGCTTTGAGAAGGAGGTTTAAGCAAAAGATAACTACGTTTCGTGGAAAGGGAAAGGTTATTGAGAAACAGAAGAAGCAAGAAGAGGAGGCTGCCAAGAAAAGACAATAGGAGGCACTCATATTATCCCAATAAGAAGAACAGTGGTTGGCAGCACAATAGAATAAGAAGAAAAAATAAAAGCAGAAGAAGCCGAGAAAAGAAAATAAGAAGAAGAAGCTCAGAAAAAGCAAAAAGAGCATGAGAGATTAAGGCTGGAGGCAGCTAAAAGAGAAAAGGAGCATTCATAAAAAGCTGTTCAGTAGCTTTAGAAAAAGGAGCAAGAGGAACAAGACTATGCAAATCAAGAACAAACTCAGCCTTATGATGATCTGTTAGAATCCTCTATTCCATCCAGTAGCACAGCAGGAGGAAATCCAGTTTTAGTATCAGGGATTGAATTAATCCCTTTTATTCCAACGGAAGAAGACGAAGTGGCCAATCTGAATACCATCTTCTACAACAAAGCTAAAAAGAGAATTGTGCAGAGAACATAAAAGAAAGTGGACACTAGAGGAAAGAAGGAAGTTATGGTGACTGAGAAGAAAGTTGTTCATGGGACTGATAAATATCCAAGACTGATGGCCAAGGGAGGAGTAGCCTCATCCCTAGCTACTGAAGACAATGTTGATAAAATAATGACAGAGTTGGAACAATATAAGAAGAAGATTTCTCAGATGAAAGAAACCCTAAAAACAGAAATAGATGAAGGTTAAGTACTAAAGATAAAGTATAAAGACATGCTTAGTACGATTGAGGAGTCCAAGGAAGAATGCCAAGGTTTACAGCATGGCAAGGA
The DNA here is from genome assembly GCA_001517045.1 of Pseudotsuga menziesii. Lineage (NCBI taxonomy): Eukaryota > Viridiplantae > Streptophyta > Pinopsida > Pinales > Pinaceae > Pseudotsuga > Pseudotsuga menziesii. The sequence goes on from LPNX010945961.1 coordinate 103,406, forward strand.
TGCTTTAGTATTATCACCGAACATCATTGAAGGAGAGAAGAAAGACCTAGAGAAGCAGATCATAGAAGCAACGCAGAAAGGGGAAACAACAAATAAAATAATAGAGGAGTTGGAAGGCCAAAACCTTTCACTGAAAGAATAATTGCAAGTAGCAGAGGAGAAACAAATGGACATCACTCCATTCAGAAATTTAGCCTCGAGGTTACAAAATGAGATTAATCAGGTTTTGCTGAATATTGGAGAGGAAATGGAGGACAGACAAATGGAGGATAGATTGAAAGAAATAAGGCTCGACTCAACACAATTATGGAGAAGATTATCATATGTGGTAGAGCTGGTAAAAAATCAGTTAGCATGGGTAGAAACCCATTCAAACTTTCCAGCCGATTTGCCTCAGAAATTAGTAGGAGGAATTAAAATGGAGATAGCCATACTAAATTTTGGTTGTAGAATAGTGATTAGGTTAAACACCGCTATTGAAAAAAATATTGAAAAATACGTGGAATTTTACAAAGGTATACAACTAGTTCATCATCAGTGCCTGATTCTAATGGACACCCCAGATCAACTTTTCCCGATCAGAGAAGAACATTTGCAAAATTTGTAGGAAAGGATACAAAAGGGAGAGGACAGTCTAGCAAGACTCAAATTTGTCAGTGGAAAGGACATCGAGACCTGGATTATACAAGCATCAGGTCACCAACTTAAGTTAGAAGTGCTGGAATATAATAAACCCACTCATAAAATAATTAATCATTATTTGATTAATTTCCTACCCACTAGCTTAGATAGTTTGCATCCACTTGCACCTTAGAGTCAACACTTGCCATATATATCCTAGGAATGATTTATTTCTGATTCTGGGTTGATCTTGACCACTTTATGGCCATCCAGAATTGGTAACTGTGCTTTACAGCAGATTCTTCTTTATCCTGCTTTTCTATGGATAAGGTAAAGCTAGTCAACTAGGACACTGGCAGCTTTTGTTTCCAATCCATCCTCCATTATTTTCTCTCCATATTCTAGGATTAGCAAGTCTTTGCTTCACTCATCATCACTCACACATGCTATTGCTATTTTGTGAGGTGCTTGAAAGATTGGGAAAGTGCTTTAGTTAACTATGGGGTTTATCATAATTAGTAAGCCTGTTTTATGAGCTAGCTTGAGTTGTATTCATGCAACTCCTTTTTCCTTTATAAGGATGTATTACCTATGTAATAATATCAATTATCATTTATTGATCATTCATTAATGTGTGTTCATTAATTCTTCTTCTTTTCTACTTATGCTAATTCTCTATAATTCTATGCGAGGTTAATTGTGTGCCTATATCCTTAGCCTGTTTATGAAATTCCTTATGCCATCAAGGCTTTATAATTTATACATGGTATCAGAGCTAAGGTTCTCAAAGTTCAAGTTCTACATGGTATCAGAGCTGAGGATATCAAAGCTCTACATGATATCATATCTTTGAGAGTTCATTAATTAATCCTCCTTTTCAGATTTGTAGGCTTATTTTGTAGGTTCAACTTTGAATGTATTCAAGAGTATCAGTTCCTCTTCTTTCTCAATTCACAAGCTATTGAGAGTGGAAATTGAAGATGATTTCATATATAAAGAGACAAGGTCTCTATGAGATATCTATTGGAGCTAGTGAAGAGTCTTATGAAGAGCCAAGTGACTGTTTGAATGACCGTGATAGAGCAATTGGAGCTATTTGTCTAGATATCTCTCCATGCATGCGCTACCTTATTGATTCTATTGATTACCCAAAGGATATATGGACAACATTGGATAGAGTTTTGGGAAAGGACAATGAGGATCCTTCTAGCTATGTGGAGAGTGCCTATAGCTCCTCAATGATTTCTCTCTCTTGAGATGTCTCGACCTCTACAGTCTCTGATGAAGTTGATCATGAAGAAGAAGTTTCTCATATAGTTCCTGTTGCTACTACTCTCTTTGATTTGGATGCTTCCTCTTTCAATCAAGAAGAAAATATGGAAGAGCCATCTTTTTTTGTGTCTCTTGAAGTAGAAGATCTTGATTCATCTTCTTATGATGTTGTTGATGAAAAAGAAGTGACTAATGGAGCTTCTATTACTATTTATGATTCACTCACACACTCAGTGTTCTCTATGTCTTCTATCATAGATTCTGAGATCCATATGCCAGACCTCTCACACTTTGTGCATGCCCCTCTTCTTGATGGTGCGCAACCCAATGACTTCCAAGATGTTTTCTTAGCCAAATCAAGTCCTTGTAGTGTTTTTCCACATACCATACTTGATTCCATGTGCTTCTGCAGCTCCTCCTTTGTTCTTGGCACTCACTCTCAGATCCTCCTTGAAGATTTTGAACATCACTATCTTTCCTCCTCTCATACTTCTACCATAGAGGATTCTTTACCAGTATATTCCCATGAGTCTACTTTTGTGCTTATTTGTGATCTCTTGGATTCTTTGGAAGCTAGATCAACCCATGGAGCCCATTCATTCACACTCTTTGATCCTATTCCTTCTCTATGTTCCTACAAGATCACTTCCACACATCTTCTCAGTGTAAATGAAGATGGAGAAATTATACATTCGCTTGGACAGCTATTTCACCTATATGGAGCTCAGTTCATCTCTATTGGTTTGAAGTTCAATTCATCTCATCATCTTGGAGCTGATTACAAGTCTCAATATCCTTCAGTATTTCCTTCATATCATTGGATCTCAGTTGTTCTACATGGTCCTACAGCTATCCTTGATCCAGGTGAGCAGATTTATCTTCTTCCCAAGAAAAAGATTCCTCCATACATCATCATTTAGTTTGGAGCAGCAGCAACACTAAGAGTTCAACAATTTTTGGTATTGTTTTTCATGTCCTTTCTTGAGGGTTTATTTTCCCCTTGAGGTTTTGCCTCTTTCCTCATTTCTTTGGACAAGATAAATTGTAAAAAGGGTGACCATAGCATTATTGCCGGGCCCTATATGCATATATATTTTTTATTAGTTCAGGGATATCATCATAAAGTTAGGCTTAAAGGGGGGTGTTGGAATATAATAAACCCACTCCTGAAATAATTAATCATTATTTGATTAATTTCCTACCCACTAGCTTAGATAGTTGGCATCCACTTGCACCTTAGAGTCAACACTTGCCATCTATATCCTAGGAATGATTTATTTCTGATCTGGGTTGATCTTGACCACTTTATGGCCATCCAAAATTTGTAACTGCGCTTTACAGCAGATTCTGCTTTATCCTGCTTTTCTATGGATAAGGTAAAGCTGGTCAACTAGGAAACTGGCAGCTTTTGTTGCCAACCCATCCTGCATTATTTTCTCTCCATATTCTAGGATTATAAACTCTTTGCTTCACTCATCATCACTCACACATGCTATTGCTAATTCGTGAGTTGCTTGATAGATTGCGAAAGTGCTTTAGTTAACTATGGGGTTTATCATAATTAGTAAGCCTGCTCTATGAGCTAGCTTGAGTTGTCTTCATGCAACTCCTTTTTCCTTTATAAGGATGTATCACCTATGTAATAATATCAATTATCATTTATTTATCATTCATTAATGTGTGTTCATTAATTCTTCTTCTTCTCTCCTTATGCTAAATTATTCTCTACAATTCTATGTGAGGTTAATTGTGTGCCTAGATCCTTAGCCTGTTTATGAAATTCCTTATGCCATCAAGTCTTTAGAATTTCTACAAGAAGAGGCTTTAGGTCAAAGTACTCCTAAGATGAAGGAAATTGAATCCCAGCTGTCCAAACATGAGGTCGCAGTTCATGTATTGGAACCTGCAGAGTACAAAGTCATCAGTGAACAGGCACAAGCGTGGGGTGCTTTTATCAAGACACAGGTTGGGCCCACTTAGTTGGCTTATTCACAAATTGAAAAATATTTAATATTTAATATTTATATTTTTTCTAAGTGCAAGCACTAGAAGACAAATTTTTGTAAAGGAAGAGTAGAGGGAATCCCAAAAGGCTAATGGTGCAACTCAAGAGTTTTTTTCTGTTTGTATAAATAGAGGTGAAATATATGTAAGAAGGGACCTTTTTTCATGCTATCTTTCTAAAAAGTTATTGTAAGAAGAAATACTTCCTCTTATAATAAAGAAGTTATATTTTCTGTTGGAGAAGGCACTGTGAAGTCTCAAATGCTCGCACTAAATTGGTTGAATGTTGAACTACTTCTGTTTCAGCTTTTTCTATAAACTGTGAGATTGTTCTAACTTATGAATATTTCATGTTATGAATGATTTCCTATTTATTTCTGTGAAACTTACGCAGTATATTGAGTAATGAATTTTTTAACTAACAATGAGCTATCTCTTTGTTTATCTTTCTACTTATATTCATGTATTTTGAAATATGAACAATTATCTGTAATATTCTAAATGTATGTTTTACATTACATTACTCATCATTAATTACAATATTTCTCCCTAGGGATAGGTTATATAGAATTAGTTAGCATTAGTATAAGCTGTGAAGTCTCAAATGCTTGCACTAAATTGGTTGAATGTTGAACTACTTCTGTTTCAGCTTTTTCTATAAACTGTGAGATTGTTCTAACTTATGAATATTTCATGTTATGAATTATTTCCTATTTATTTCTGTGAAACTTCCGCAGTATATTGAGTAATGATTTTTTTTACTAATAATGAACTATCTCTTTGTTTATCTTTCTACTTATATTCATGTATTTTGAAATATGAACAATTATCTGTAATATTCTAAATGTATGTTTTACATTACATTACTCATCATTAATTACAATATTTCTCCCTATGGATAGGTTATATAGAATTAGTTAGCATTAGTATAAGTCGTTCTTTGCTTATGATTTAGAAGCGAAAGAGGTAAGACGAGAGGTAAGAACCTGCACATCACATTGTGAAATCTTCATTATCTCTATAGACTGCACTTAATTAGGCACTTGCATATCATACATAAATATAAAACTAAAAAAAAATACACTTAAACAGTGGACCGGGCCGCAACCGGTAAAACAAGATTTAACCGTTACTTGACCTATAGTAGACGAACTGTAAACCGAATGGATTCCCCATACTAACAATAATGAGCTAATTGGGAATACTTATTGGGTGGAATCCCTACTGTTGTTACCTGGGATTTTCTAGGCCTCAACAGTTTTAGTGCTAGAAGGAGGGTTGCCAGTGCATGGATGGCCGAGGAAATTTGTTTTCTCAAGAATACTCCACCGGTGACAGTTTTGAAACCAGTTTCCCTTAAGACCTAGTCCTAAATAAAAAGTCATAGAGTATCTCTATCCCATTGATAATGAGGTGGTTGATGATTTAAGGAGAATTACAAGGGCATACACAAATAATATTGGAGGATTACCCATTATTCCTACTTTGTCGAGAAGAGAGTTTCGTAAGAAGGACCGTCCTTACTTGGAGAACTCAGTATTAGTGGAATACCTTGAAGAAATGGTAGAAATATCCTTGCAAGAAGTTGTGCAACCTCTAGATCAGTTGGGACCAGATTCCCCTCATTGCTCACCTTTTCGAACCCCTGCCCAGTATCCTCCTCAATATCCACTCAGAATCATGGCCAATGTGAATGAAAATCAGCCTGCTCCACCACCTGCTTTAAGGGCTAGATCTCCTCTAAACCTTACCCCTCCATTGCTTGCCATGCCTCAGAATTTTGACAAGTCATTGCCTAAATTTGAACCAAATGAAGGAATTCTTGTGAAGGATCATTTGCAAAGTTTTTATCTATCTTTAGAAGGTTTACAAGCAGTAGAACATGAAGATGTGGTCTGCATATTGTTCCCACATAATCTCAAGGGAAAAACAACCTCATGGTATTTTTCCCTACAGGAAAATTCAATTACAAATTGGAATACCTTTGAGAGATTATTCAGAAACAAATATAGAATCCAGAGGACCCGTGTTGCTTTAATGAAAGGGTTGATTGCTCTAAAGAAAGAAAAGAAAGAAAGGGTACATAACTTCACTTAGAGGTTTGCTTCCTACATGAATAACTTTCATGCAACTACAAAACCGGATGAAAACACCCTAATCAAGTATTACACCTTAGCTCTTTGTCCTGACCTAGCCATGTTTGTCAAAAGATCAGTTAGGCCCACCTTAGTAGAGACTTATGAAGAAGCTGAGATGGTGGAAGCCTAAATGGAGAGTATAGACCAGTATCCTGTACAATCAGAAGAGAAAACTTATGGGAATAGAAAGCCTCTATTATCAACTAAACCTAAAGATAACGGTCATAGGAGTTAGATGGTGTGGTAAAAATGATGCAGAAATTGTCAAATAGAGTAATTGATCTGGAAAAGGAGAAGGAGGCCCATAAACAATACAAACCTTAATATAAAAAGAGAGATGATAATTATCAACCCAAACCTCCCTCACATAGTCCCTCGGCTATGAATTGGACAGAGGTGGGAATGGACAATTTCTGTAGATTCCATCAGCAGCCTCACTCTAAGAAAAATTGCCCACATTGGATAAATTATATGACTTTAGTGATGAACCAGTTATTGGAATCCAAGTTAACGGAAACTGTGGATGAGAAACATAAAGGTCATGAACCAACAGAAACCCAGGAAGAAGACACTTTGGTTTTATGGGATTGTGTTTCCATGTTTAATATAGAGGATGAAGATCTCACAAAGGAAGAAGAAATATTCGAGACGAATGTTACAACAAGGAGTCAGAACTCATTGAAAGAAGATAACCTGATACTTCCCAAGATTAAGAAACTTCAGGATAATATGAAAAAAATAAAGAATAATACTCAAACTTTTAATATACCAGAGTTTGTCATCTCAAGCCAGAATCCAAAGACGGTCAATATGCCTGTAAAGTCTACAGAAAAAAAAGTTGAGAATGTCAAGAAGAATTCTACTGAACATGAAATGGGATATGACATTGTAGAAGATATTAAGAAGACTAAAGAAAATATCTCCTTGTTTGAAATGTGTAATCTACCCCAACAAAAGGAAAGGTTGTTAAAGGCACTTGAGACTCCTATGAAGGAGCCCCAGAATGATAACCAAGCTGATGAAGAGATTGGTGAAGCAAGTTTAGGAGGAAAGTCTAAATATAGAACTCCAGCATTCCTCCTTACTTTTGGAATTTTCAATTACAACGTGCATAATTGTCTGGTGGATTCTAGAGCATCAGTAAATGTCATGCCACTTTCAGTTTGCAAGAAAATAAATGGTCAACCTAATCCAACTATAGGTAAAGTTATCCAATTGGATAGGACTGCAATGAAAGTGGTAGGAGAAATGGAAGATGTCCTGATCCATTTATCAGCAGATGAGAGGGTCTGTCAGTATATAGACATTATTGAAGTAGATATCCCAGACGCATATGGTTTGGTTTTGAGCCGAGATTGGGCAGCGAAATTGGAGGGATATTTTGCATCAGATTGGTCACATGTATGGTTACCTTATAAAGGTTGTCATAATCAAATAAAGGTGTTAAGGGAACCTTAGATGAAGCACATCGTAACTTAGTTGGAAGGCAAGAATGAACTGGTTAATTTCGTTTTGGGAAACTATTTTCTTGAGATTGAATTGGGAAATTACTAAGCTAAAGAAGCCAGTAACACATCAGATATCCATCCCAATCTCCTTCAGTTTTCACGTGTTGATAAGATTTATTGTAATATAGCAGAGTTAGTCTTAGATGTAGTTAGTAGTTCAAATTCAGTAGGAGTAGAAAAATTTTGGACTTTATTTTGACGGTTCCAAAAACATGGAAGGATCAGGAGCTGGTTGTGTCATGATCGATCCGGAGAAAAATAAATATTTTCTTTCATGTAGATTAGAATTTGAGTGCACAAATAACACAACTGAGTACGAAGCATTAGCCCAAGGACGGAAAAAGGAAATGGAATTAAAAGTAAAAAAATCTAAAAGTGTACAGAGATTCCGAAATCATTGTTAAACAAGTTCAAAACAAAATTGATTGCATATCACCACATTTGAAGGCTTATCAAAATGAAGTTTTGGATTTATTAACAAATTTTCATGCATTAAATATTTCTTCAATTCCTAGAGTAAAAAATGCAGCAGCTAATTTGTTAGCTACTTCAGTTGCAAGGATGGTACCTACAAATAACAGATGTTTAATTGAATTTCTTTTCAAGCCTTCTATTCCAGACAATATTACCGATTTGAGGGTGTTTGATGATGATCAACACATATTGGAATGTCTAATGAATGATGATACATTCAAAGGAGACATAATAGATGATAAGGAGCATAAAGCAAATCTCCAGAATGGAAATTTCATTCCTAAAGGAGTCAAAACTTTGGAACAGATGTTTGATCTAGACAACAAGTTTAGAAAACCAGTGAATGTCAAGACACATAGTTCATCTTTGGAATTCGAGATTATAAATCTAGGGTCAGAGGTTGAGCCCAAATATGTGAATTTGGGGAAGTGTTGTTCACCCGGGGAGAGGAGAAAATTCATCAGTTTATTGAGACAATACAAAGATGTATTCGCTTGGACCTATGAATACCTCAAGACTTATGACACCAAAATTATACAGAATGTTATTCCAATCAAAGTTGGAGTCAAACCTTCTCAGCAGCCTCTGAGAAAGATGCATCCCAAACTAGAACCCCTAATTCAAAGTGAGGTGAAAAATATTCTGGATTCTAATATCATATTCAAAGTTAGACATTCAGAATGGGTTTCAAACTTGGTGCCAATACGAAAGAAGCCTAGAGAGATCAGACTTTGTGTTGATTTCAGGAATTTAAACCGTGCATCGGATAAAGACAATTGCCTTGTCCCACCCATGGAGAAAATATTACAAATGGTCTCAGGTTATGATTTGTTTTCTCTATTAGATGGATTCTTAGGCTATAACCAAGTGTTAATAGCAAAGGAAGACAGGCTCAAGACTACCTTCAAAACCAAGTGGGGGACTTTTGCATATAGAAGAATGCACTTTGGACTCATTAACGCTGGAGAAACTTTCCAAGGGGCTATGGATATAGCTTTCCGCAGTCTGATTGGCTGGCGTGTTTTAGTTTATTTAGATGATGTCACGATATTTTCTAAGAAGAGGGAAGAATATGCATTTCATTTGAAACAAATTTTTAAACGTTGTAGAAAATATGGCATTTCTTTAAATCCTAAGAAATGTGTGTTCACTGTTACCAAAGGAAATCTATTGGGTCATGTTATTTCGAAAAAAGGGATCTCAATAGACCTAGAGAGAATTAAAGCAATAGAATAGATCCCTTTACCCCATAATAAAAAAGGTATGCAGTATTTTATGGGTACAATCAATTTCGTACGAAGGTTTGTGCCAGACTTTGACCAAATAGTCAAACCTTTGCAACAAATGATCAAGCAAAGTGTTCAATTCAAGTGGAATGATTCAGAGAAGGATGCATTTAACAAGATCAAGACATCCATAGCTCATGCACCATCACTTAAAAGTCCCAAATTTGAAAACGATTTTATCTTGTACACTTTTGCTTCAGATGATTCATTGGCAGCGGTGCTTACACAGAAAGAAGAAGGGGAAGATGAGTACCCCATATTGTTTATGAGCACTGGTATGCAAGGGGATGAATTAAATTATCCCACAGTTGATAAGAAAGCATATGCATTTTTTAAAGTGGTGAAGCAATTCAGACCATATATACTTAAGAACCATACTAAAGTAATAGTTCTGCACCCAGCAATCTGATCTCTTTTTGTACAGAAAGAGTTGGGAGAAAGAAGAGGTAACTGGGTAACGGCCTTGCAAGAGTAGGATCTAGAATTCAAACCAGCAACCATAGTCAAAGGACAAGGGCTCTATAAATTGATGGCTGAGAGTCAAGACAATGAAGATAGCAATTGGGATAATGAAGCTGAATTACACATGGTGGATGTATGCCCTTTATTCACAGCTCTAGACTCCTAGTATAGAGACTTAGTTCATTATCTTCAAGAAGGATATTTTCTGGAACATTGGAGTACCAATAAAAGGAGAAAATTACGCCTAAAATCATCCTTATTTCAAATTATTGATGGAGTGTTTTTTAGGAAAAACTACGATGGAGTTTTTCTTAGATGCTTGGGACTTGAAGATGCAAATAAGGTTGTGATAGAACTACATGATGGACCTGTTGGAGGTTATTTCTCAGGAGATACAATAGCACACAAGATTTTAAGAGCTGGGTATTACTGGCTAACTTTGTTTAAATATGCCCATGCTCATGTTAGGAAATGTGACACTTGTCAAAGGAGTGGTGGAATACAATCAAACACAGCAGGACCTTTGAAACCAGTTATTCTTTTAGAACCATTCAAGCAATGGGGGAATGAAATTATCAGAGAGATCAATCCAAATTATTCATTGCATCATAAGTACATCATGACAGCAATAGACTATTTCACCAGATGGGTAGAAGCCATTCCATTGCGAAAAGTGAATGAATATGCAGTTATGGACTTCTTACAAGACCATATTATGACCAGGTTTGGGGTTCCAATTTCCCTGGTTTTTTATGATGCTTCATATTTTTCATCTATTAAATAGACTACATTTGAAAATGAAAAAGGAATTAAGCTACATTATTCTGCTAACTACTATCCACAAGGTAATGGTCTAGCGAAATCTACAAATAAAAACCTCATTAGGATTTTGAAGAAAACAGTCATAGAAAATGAAAGGAGTTGCCACATAGCTGTGCCTAATGCACTCTGGGATGATAGAGTCACACCCAAGAACTCCTTAGGTGTGTCACCCTACACTCTCGTCTATGGGAAAGAAGCTATCCTGCCTCCTAATATTCTGTTACCATCCTCTCAACTAGCCCAAGCTTCTAGAGGAACTGACAATGAAGTTCTACAAATCTGAATCCATAATCCGCTAAAGTTAGAGGAGTTTAGATCCAAATCAAGACATAGGTTTAAACATCAACAAGAGATGGTTTGATAAGCACAAAGCTGGGAAAAAGGAATTTGAAGTAGGTGATTTGGTTTTTAAGTGGGATCACCCGCATGATGAGAAGGGAAAGCACATTAAATTTCATCAATTATGGATAGGCCCTTTTCAAATTGTAGAGAAGTTCATCCCCTCAACTTACAAATTGCAATATTTATAGGGGTTGGAAGAGAACTTGCCAGTAAATGGTTTAGTTCTCAAGCCATATTTTTCTTAATGCTTTTTGAGTTTTTTTTGTACATAAATAAAATGTTTGATTGTTTTCAGCTTTGCTTTATTTAGATTAGTTCTGTTTGATTTACATTTTACTTTCTTAAGATTTGATTTCTTGTATTTTTGGTTTTCTTTACCTTATGTTTCAATAAACTAGCACAAACTTTGGTTTTGGAGTTCATCAGAGTTCTAGATAAACTAAATCTTTGACCAAATACTGCTTTCTATTTGCACATACCTCACGCTTAAGGATCCTTTAAGATTAGCAGATTATATGAATAGATTATGAACACATGGAAGTCCTGTTTAATTCTTGTAAAATAACTAAGGTAAAAAAAAGTCCAGAATACTACTTTGAGGCTCCATTCACTTCACACTAAAGTATATCCTAGGTAGGGAACAGTAAAAGACCCATGGAGAGGAAGTAGGGTAAGAAGTTATATGGTATTTAAATGATCCCATGCCATAAATGAAAGAAAAAATGCTAAAAGAGTCCATTTTCCTAGAAAGAAATCATACTTCAAAAAGTCATACTGAACAAAATCAATTTGAATAAGATTGCTCGAAATTTCTTCTCCATCCATGAGCTGAAATCAAAATATCTCTCACACAAAAGAACACTATGAATAGAAGAACCTAAACCAAATTTCAGAAAGAAATCAATCCAGGAGGACTCAAAAGGACAAAAGTCCAGAAGCATCAAAAGAATGCAAAATGGCATGGGAATGAGGAACACATGAATATATCTGTTGACACCCTGTTACAATCCTGTGGTGTCTAAGTTGGAAGCTATCCAAAGGCATAGGAAAAATAAACTTAATATCTTGGCCTCAGAAGAGTTATCGAGACTATGAAAGCCTGGTTCCCCTTTTTCCATTTCACTTCCATTTGGACCATAATTAATGTTTAAAAGTTCATAAATCTTGTATTCTAGAAAATCTAGGCATATTAAAGAAATCTGGTAAAATTTTCTAACATGATACTTTAAAACAGTCCTTGTTCGAAAGTCAGTTTCTTAGAGATCTATGTTCTCCAGTTTGTCGCCAATTGTTGCAACTGCAACTATTATCCCAATTTTTATTTTTATTTTTAGGGCCCCTCTTATCTTTTTAGTTTTTTAGAAGGCTTAGAAAGTTTATCTTTTCTCACCAAGATTTGCTTCATGACTTAAAAGTTTGGCAAAAAAGAAATTTGTTTTCTTTATATTGGATGTACTCTTGAGAGTTTTTCGAATGTTTCGGAAATGCAGTGGTCTAGATAGCCGATGTTCTATATCAAATGCTTTCAGAAGTTTCCTTCTGACGTATCGGATGTTCTCTTGTCTATTGCATCAGAAATTTTTTTTCGAAGGCTTCGGGAGCTTGATCCAGAGCTATTTTAACACACCGGATCTCCCATCTTCTATCCGTTTCCGATATCCACAAAATCCTTGTCAACTTCTCTTCCGCCATGTCGGCTGTTTCTTTTGAAGTTTTCCGAGAACTTAGTGGTTTTCCTGGCTGATGTTGCGGATGCGGAGTCCAAAGTATATCTGATGCCTTCCCATAGTAATTTTTTATGCCAACGCAATGTTAGTGGCCTAGCCTACCAATGGTCGTTTAAGTGTTTGCTAACCGTTTCGGCATTTATTTTGTGAATCCCTCGATCTCCCGAGCTTGTTCTTTATAAACCATCTGAAGCATCCATGACCACTAGCAATTTTGTATGCTATGCAAGTTTGGCGCTTTTGTTTTCCCATCTGAAAATTCTTTTCACCCATGTTCAAATTTATAAAATCTTGTAGAGGTTGTTTTACGATCATTGTTTCACTGTGTCATTTGCCACTTGGAGCTACAGAGTTGTCATTGTTTGAGTGAATTGCTTACTAGAGGGGGTCACGTTCGTCTAGGTCATCTTCAATTTTTCTAGGTAGGATCTTATATCTTGGCCCGTTACTCATCGTTTCTCAGCACAGTTTGGTAGGGTTAGGTTATTTTATTTTCTACGGAGGGGGGGTGGTATTTGAATGCTGTGTTTGTTTTTCATTTTTATGTAGGTTTCTTGCCCTTGCGTGATTAAGCTGTTGTCACGTCCCCGACCCTCTGACTGGCAAAGAGGACGCGATGAACACCACAACATGCAAACGGGAAAACAACCCCATGAACATGAACAAGGTTTAAATGTTGAAATTAAAAACTTAAACACAATGCATACTAAGATGCATAATCCATCATACAAAGATACATAATTCATCAACATACAAATGCATACTAAGATACAAATACACACAGTCATTCAATACATGATTTCCCATCATTCAGCGGAAGCAACATATACATTCCAACATTCACATGTTCATCATAACTCATTTGTCATCAATATAATTGCAGAGATGAAACAATTAGAAGTACTTATCTTTTAATGAAGAACTTTCCCCACAACCAGCTACGTCACTGCAACATTCCACCCAACCATAGGCCAGTGTGCTCATCAATCTCTCAGCAACGCTGCCACCCCCGAGCTGGGCATGATTCCTCAAGGAATAAGGGTCACTGCAGGCTTACACATAGCCAAGGTTTTCCAATCAGCAAGCAAACACAGCTGGGTTTATCATGCCACCCACAAATCAGCCAAGCCAGCACAGTCCGAGGACCAACCACTGCATACCGCAACAAAACAATCCCTTCACAGTTCTATGAAGAAGGCAAAGACAATCGGGGACGATCCCAAACAAAAGATGGCACACAACTCAATCCCACAAGGAAACTCAGAGTTGTTCTTGGCCCTAACGTGGCCAAAAAAACTCATCTGCAACCCAAAACCAGGGTACTTCAGCAGCCACAAACACACAATGAATGATAGCAGCAATCCACAGTCCCAAAATAGGGAAAACTCAGCCAATAGTTGTGGAAATCAACAACGCACAGCTCACATGATTCCTTAAGGTAACGGCTGGGCAACTTACCCAGTCCCAAGAAAAGGAGAAGCCAACTCCTAGCATGGACAGAGGGAAACTCAACCAACGGATTGGAAATCCACAGTGGTCCAAAACGAATTTGAGCACAACAGCTAACAAAACGCAGGGAAGACAATAGTCCCAAAATGTAATCAGTGAGCACGGCTCACAACATGGGAAAATGACTCCAACGGTCTGTGTGTGAGGGAAACTTGCACCAAACCGCAAAACAAAGAGGAAAATATACCCGATTCCACCTTGTGGATAAACGTGAATGACCACTGATAAGCAGCTCCCCTCCTGGCTACGCGAGATCCAGCAGATCAATTGCCTATGTGTGCAGATGAGCAAGACTTTCGCTCCTGTGTGAGGGTGAACAACATCGACCTTTGCATGAGGAAGATGAACAGACACGGCGAGAATGGCTAGTAGTGGAGGGAGTGGAGAGTGAATGCTTCCTATGCCCCCCTGCGAAGTGAAGAGGAAGGATCTGCTGGTGGACTGGGCACGTGGGCAAGGATGGGCAGTCCTGCCACACCCACCACCACTCAGCAATAACTGCCCCAACTAACAAAACAAAGCAATAAAGAGGTTGGATGAGACAAGGAAGATGGCAAAACAAAACGAGGTGGTAACACATGGGTTTTTCTCCCATAGACCAAGGTTAACATCCCCCACCCCTTATCCTTTGGAATCATCCCCTTTTCATTCAACGTTGCACTGCCATAGCTGGTTATGGTTTATTTTATTTGATGTGTGTGTTTACATGATGCCAACTTATAATGTGCCTATTAGCACGATATACCATCGGCAACTACCCATATTGCCGAAACATATACAAACAAATTGATGGTGGGGCTTTTGCCTTTAGCTCCTCACCACGATTAATTACAATATATACATCATGCAAACGGGGTCAGAACTGGGGTGTGACATTCCCCTCCCCCTTGGAATAACACCGTCCTCGGTGTTCCAATACATAGGAATACATATACAGTACATATACAATTGCACATCAAAATTTCAAAATCTTGCAGATCTGTCCCACACTCTATCATTTACTTTGAACGTTCAAGACCAAGCCTCTCGGCTTCCACGGACTTGTCCTACTAGTTCTTAGCTTACAGCTTATCCCGAAGTCTAGGAACTTTGCAGCTATTGCCCTCATCATGTTCCCTCATTGGGCAGTCCCGGCGTAAATGATGCCCTCCACATTCCCAACATTTCACTGGATGCTTCATCTCTACCTGCTCAATTTCCTTTGAGTCTTCATGCCTGGACTGTTTCCCAATGGATCGCTTGGACAAATGTCCCATCGCTGATCCACCTTCCTTTCCCTTGTCGATTGCTCCCAGAAGGATTTTCACCTCCCTTTGCAAACCAATAGAGTCTTGCAAAATCTGGTGGTTCATTTCATTCTTCCTTTTTTGTATCTTGAGCATCTCGCCAAGATTCTCTTGGGTATTGGCAATCACTTGAAGGAGACTTCCAGCTAAGTCCAACAACTTTTGATCTGCTTCCATGATCAATGTGCACCACCTGGTTTCACTTTTCTCACCTGTGAAATGCACCATTGAAATTTTGTCAGACCAAGCATAATATAGACATTAAAATCAGTTAGTTAATTGCCCAATTGGCATGACAGTCCAAGTCTCATCAAGGAGACCTTCATATTTTTCATGCCTTCCCAACAGGCACACGAGCTCATTCATGTCCATTCTTGGGCAGGGAATTAACTATTCCAGCATTCACAATTTACTTTAAGCAAATACACACATTCCATTTTTAGTCATACATGCATTCAACAATATTTTTTTTCTCAATGCATAAATATATATGTATATATAATCAAAAGGAAAGAGAGAGCAGCAAGAGTTTTTCCCCTCTTTGTTTTGTCCCATCCTGGAACCCACACCACTGCGGTGGCTTTTCATGCTCTCAGCCTCTTTCACTTCACCATGAAGTCTGGACCAATCTCTCTTGGTCATGACACTTAGTGTCTCCGGTCTGTTCTAGACCTCTAAACCATGGAGTCTCTCCACATGGTTTGTCTCAAATGCTAGGAGCCTCACGGTCTCACTAGCACCTTTTTCATTGCTGCTCAATCTGAGCTTTCTAGGACAGTCACATGTCCACATGCACCCCTAGGATGCTCCCATAGTCCTCGCTTCCAGTGATACCTATACCCAAACATTGAATAGATTCACATGTTTAGTTTATTCTCATCAGTTTTATCTCTAAAAAAAGAGCTTAAAACATCATAACCAAATCATATACACATGTATATTCGTAAGCGAAATAATCCAATACTTATCTGTATTGTGCATTTCCTCGTTCGTCCACAGGATCCTGCTTCGCTTTGAAAGCCTTGGGATTGCCTATGGACTTAGATGTTAGGTCAGCACGCAAGATACTCCACAACATCAATTAATTAATGTCCAGCCAGTACATTCTCATGTCAACGGGGCTTGGAACTTTACCGTGACCATTTCCAGGTCTAGGATCTACTATGGATTCTTAGGCATATCATAGCCCAACATACAATTATACCATCACACACTTATATCAACAATAACCCTTACTCCGCAACCCCTCACAACAACCATTTACCATTTACCTTTTACCTTTTACCTTTAACTTTAGGGTGCAACACCCAACTGCATCTATTTAGCCCGTCAACACAAGCAACACAAGCAATACACGCAAATTCATCAGCGTTATTGCTCTAAAAACTGTAATCACATTTGATATCATTCACTATCAAGTATTGAGACACTAGGAGTGCGTCCACTCCCTAGGATGTAATCAATATTGAAAACCCTTTTCATGACTCAACATTGGAAAAGTGTGCACCCTTCCTCGGTGTGTGCCATGTAGGCCCTATTCATACTCAAGCAATCAGTCATCATGGAAATAAAATCAAAACATGTTCTTCATATGGAATTTTAATAATTAAACATGCATATTCTTAGCAGGGGTCACATAACACTTATCCATTTGCCGACACAGTATGCCTTTGCTAAGGAGGAATGGGGGCTCCTTCCCTGAGTTAACAGTCCCTCAGTTAGCCATCCCAAATCCTTTTTACATTTCATATCCACACATGTCTTACCGACATAATTTATACCATCTCACTCATGTTACTACCAAACATGCAGTGCAAATGAGACATTTTCAAAATGTCCAATGGCGTTTCACCCAAAACGCATTTCCAAGGGAAAACCTTCCCATGAAGTTTGGCTCTGCAGGTCATCACACATGATCTTCCTGCAGTGTGTATCCCTGACACATTCATCAAATAGCCAAACATTCAATTACTATCTGGTATTACAATCCAAATTGATTGTTCCATAACCAAACAATGACATTAGTAATCAAATTCAATAGGAATTGCAATTCTATCTACTACAGAAATTAATTTGCTCAATTGTGGGTTTCTTATAAGCAACACTGCTATTCCCATTATAATTTTATGCTTACTAGCATAACATGAATACCCACTTACCATGCGTCCTCCTGACACAATCTTATAAAAGCCAACAGTGATTAGTAGTCGTCAGCAATTTCTTAAATCCGAAATTCACAATTCAAATTTAATAACTCATTATGCATGCGGACTATTCTCACAAAGTTTGGCTCTTTCACATGGTAGATTCTGGCATTGGTCAGGGTCTTACCTCTCACTGCCATGCTCAAAATAATCTACCTAAAACTTGAGCTTCAATCAACCAAACACAATCTTGTGCAAACCAATAGTGACTAGTAGTTGTCAGCAATTCCTTAAATCCGAAATTCACAATTCGAAATTAACAACCTATTATGCATACCAACTATTTTTAAAACCATGAGACCTTTCTCATACATGGTAGATTTTGGCATTGGTCAGGGTCTTACCTCTCACTGCCATGCTCGAAGTAATCTACCTGAAACATGAGCTTCAATCAACCAACACTTGGTAAGTCTGGATGCATATAACCTTTTCATTGCTACAACCATCACTGAAGCATTTTCAGAATTTATAAAATTCAAATACTTCTAGCTATTAGTCACATCAATGTATACCAAAACTCATTTGCTTCATGCAATCATCATCATACTACCATTTGCAAGGTATAGCCACATCATTCATGCAATTAAATGAAAGGTTTAGATACTCCTTACTTCACAAGTGTATCATTTGTACCACCTTGCTCTTCCATAAAGCATTTCTGGTAGCCAATTGATCATGACTATCCTGCATTCACAACAGCCTTTGAAATGGTTCCTAAATCATCATCAATTCATCATTTCAATCATTAGTCAATCATAATATCACATGCACTCATCTCAATGCATTCATGCAATACATCACAACATTTGCACCTGTACTTTACTTTCCTTGGGCCACTAAGCTCAATCAACATATACAGGCATGACACCTTTCTATATTCCAATATCCACACGGTATGAGGTCTCTGACCTTTACCACTCCTTGGAATTTGTCAAAAATCAAACTCTCACTTGCATGGGTCCTACTTACACCCTTGACATGACCAATTTGGTTGGTCCTTTGCAGGAGATTGCAGAATTTGCTCACCAACTTTTGTCATGGACTTGTTGTCTTATCCCTTTCTTCATAGGGTTGCTGGCCACAATTGTCAGCATCAGCAACATATTCATCCGGGTCCATGTCATCATTGGTTTTTCCACTAATGCCAACATCAAAGTAATGATTATCATTAGTGGTTCATACAAAACATATCCTCATACATTTCAGCTATAAAACTTAGGAAATCTAGTTATAATCAGCAAGACAGGGTTTTAAGGAAAACATCCCTTTTCAAGTCTTTCATCCTTGCACGGAACTACGCTTCCACACAACAGCTGGTTAGCCTTCATAGTCCTTGCTACCTCTGGAGTGCAACTTTCTAGGTTTGTTCTTTTGATAGCAGCGGCCGTCATTAGAACTTTGCTGCTCCATGCTCAGATTCTGGTGACTTACCCTTGTTCCCTACTGGATAAGCTTTCCAACGCCTATCCACATGCTTCATTCCGACCCCGGGTGTGAAAACCACACCACTTCTAAAAATGAAGACTTTTACTAAATCTCTGCAATTTACACACAATTGCATTTGGTATGAGTGCCAACTTCAGCCCTATAACCCACTGAAAACAACTAAAAATTCAATTGGAAAAAATTCGAAATCTGCTGGAAAATCCTATTTGAAAAACTCAATTTTTTCTTCTGTAGAATCAGATCTCATTTCTTCTATCAATCCGACGTATCGGCTGTCAAAACAACTAACTTCTTCCGCTGTTTCGGATCCCCAAACAGCTAACATCCTCCGCCGTTTCGGATCCCCAAACCACTGGCTTCTCCGCTATTCATCGGAAATCGGATCCTCTAACCTGTCAGACGGTTAGTTCTCTAAGCTTCCAACACTCCGGCTGTCCGATCTTCATCCTTCATTCGACTTCATCGGCAGTCTGATCAACTAAATTTTTCCGATGTGTTGGGCCGATCTTCCTTTGGCTTCTGGCGTATCGGTGGACCAATCCTCTAAAGTTTTCTGACGTTTTCTATACTTAGAAAAAATTTCAAATTTTTCTCCTTCTTCTTGTCGCCACATCGGATGCTCGATCAACTATCCCCTTTCGACGTTTCGGCGATCTTTAGAAGATCTCTGCCGAAACTGCGGCTCCGACTTCAACTTTTTCCTTCGAAACTTCTCGTTTTTTTTCTTCCGCTGCATCGACAACTTCATCTTCTAATTTCTTCCGATTCTTGCTGCCGCATCGGCTACCCAAATAGATAAATCTTGCTGACGGTTCCATACTTAGTCGATTTTTCAAAGTTTTCCCTTTTCTTCTTCTTTCTTCATCGCTTGATCGGCTCAACTTTCTTCTTTTCATCGGCGAGGAAGTTCGCTCAATAGCCGCAATGGCGGCTTGTCATCCTCTATCTCCTTCCAATCGGCGGCCAAATCTACTGTGGCATGACCTGATTGGCATCGGTGGTCTCTTCACATCGGAAGGCTAGCGCTTTTCACTTCCGCAACAGCGGAACATCAAACACGAACTTCTTTCAATGGCCACTCTTTACTTAGAAAAATATTGAACTTTCGGTGTCGGTGGTCTTTCTCGTCGGAAGTCTAGTGACTTTGACTTTCGCAACGGTGGACGAACGAACAACTAATTTCTTTCGCTAGCCGGCGATTTCAACACTTAGCCAAAATTTTCAAACTTCTTCATGGTATCGGCGGTCGGAGAACTTACTCGTCGGACGCGCTTTCGTCTAACTCTTCTGCTATAGCGGAAGTATTTTCCACTGGCCCTTCTGCTACATCGGAAGTCCGAACCACTAAATGTTTCCGATGGCCCAAACACTTACACAAATTTTTCCAAAATTCTTTTCTGCTGCTGCGCCTCGTTGGATGTCCTTCTGACTACATCTTCCAACGTATCGGAGGAGCTTCTCACTAGCTCTTTCGACTATTCAACACTTAGACAATTTTTTTGAAGTTTTGCTGTCATCAAATTTTGATCTCTGCTGGGCAGAAGGAAATTCTACTTCTTGTCATTGCACCTTGGTGGTCCATTCAAGCCCATGTTGAAAATGAGCTCTGATACCACTCTGTCATGTCCCCAACCCTCCGACCGGCGAAGAGGACATGACGAACACCACAACATGCAAACGGGCAAACAACCCCATGAACATGAACAAGGTTTAAATGCTGAAATTAAAAACTTAAACACAATGCATACTAAGATGCATAATCCATCATACAGAGATACATGATTCATCAACATACAAATGCATACTAAGATGCACAGAGCATGCGAGGACACACAGTCATTCAATACATGATTTCCCATCATTCAGCGGAAGCAACATATACATTCCAGCATTCACATGTTCATCATAATTCATTTGTCATCAATATAATTGCAGAGATGAAACAATCAGAAGTACTTATCTTTTAATGAAGAACTCACCCTGCAACCAGCTACGTCGCTACAACGTTCCACCCAACCATAGGGAAGCATGCTCATCAATCTCTCAGCAACGCTGCCACCCCCGAGCTGGGCATGATTCCTCAAGGAATAAGGGTCATTGCAAGCTTACACATAGCCAAGGTTTTCCAATCAGCAAGCCAACATAGCTGGGTTTATCAGGCCACCCACAAATCATCCAAGCCAGCACAGTCCGAGGACCAACCACTGCATACCACAACAAAACAATCCCTTCACAGCTCTGTGAAGAAGGCAAAGACAACCGGGGACGATCCCAAATAAAAGATGGCACACAGCTCAAGCCCATAAGGCAACTCAGAGTTGTTCTTGGCCCTAACGTGGCCAAAACAACTCAGCTGCAACCCAAAACCAGGGTACTTCAATAGCCACAAACATACAATGAATGATAGCAGCAATCCACAGTCCCAAAATAGGGAAAAATCAGCCAACAGTTGTGGAAATCAACAGCCCACAGCACACACGATTCCTCAAGGTAACGGCTGGGCAACTTACCCAGTCCTAAGCAAAGGAGAAGCCAACTCCCAGCATGGACAGAGGGAAACTCAACCAATGGATTGGAAATCCACAGTGGCCCAAAATGAATTTGAGCACCACAACCAACAAAACGCAGGGAAGACAACAGTCCCAAAACGTAATCAGTGAGCACGGCTCACAACATGGGAAAATGACTCCAACGGTCTGTGCGTGAGGGAAACTTGCACCAAACCGCAAAACACAGAGGAAAACATACCCGATTTCACCCTGTGGATAAACGTGAATGACCACCGATAAGTAGCTCCCCTCCCAGCTGCGCGAGATCCAACAAATCAATTGCCTGTGCGTGCAAATGAGAAAGACTTCCGCTCCTGCGTGAGGTTGAACAGCACTGACCTCTGCATGAGGAAGATGAATAGACACGGTGAGAATGGCTAGCAGTGGAGGGAGTGGAGAGTGAATGCTTCCTCTTCCCCCTTGCGACGTGAAGAGGAAGGATCCGCTGGTGGACTGGGCACATGGGCAAGGATGGGCAGTCCTGCCACACCCACTACCACTCAGCAATAACTGCCCCAACTAACAAAACAAAGCAATAAAGAGGTTGGATGAGACAAGGAAGATGGAAAAACAAAACGAGGTGGTAACACATGGGTTTTTCCCCCACAGACCAAGGTTGACATCCCCCACCCCTTATCCTTTGGAATCATCCCCTTTTCATTCAACGTTGCACTGCCGTAGCTGGTTGTGGTTTATTTTATTTGATGTGCATGTTTACATGATGCCAACTTATAATGTTCCTGTTAGCATGATATACCATCGGCAACTACCCCTATTGCCGAAACATACACAACCAAATCGATGGTGGGGATTTTGCCTTTAGCTCCTCACTACGATTAATTACAATATATACATCATGCAAACGAGGTCAAAACCGGGGTGTGACAGCTATGGCTTCCATTTCTTTCACCTACATTGGTTTTCCTTATCTGCAGTTTGCCATGATTTTCTCTCTGACATTCATTGGAAGAAAGAAGGGAGGGTGCAGACAAGCATTTCGCCATCTGCACCGCTCCCTCATATCCTCCACCATATTATGGAAAATGTGCATTCGTTGGTTGAGCGTGTTAGGGTTTTTCATGGGATGTTGAAATAGATATTTTTTGTTGTGGGTGAAGACCCACTTCGTTCATTCAAGGGGTTAGCAGTCCGGCGTTTTAGGGTTTTTCCCCATCGTTAGTATTGATGCCTATGGATGTAAGGACATAGTAAAACCTTAGGGCTTGCGCAGTGAAATTTTTTGCCCATATTTTGTGTCTGAACCACCTTTGAAAAATTTATGGTTTATATCCTCATTTACATAAAGCATTTTTTTTAGTTGAAAGAAAGGATGGTTAACATCCATTATGACGATTTGGTAAATGTTCTAGTTAACATCGGTTGTTGGTTTTAGTATATAGTTTGTCATTTATATGTGTGAATAGACTAAATTTAATTTATTGTTATATGATCAACATAGGCTCGTCACCCACATAGTAGCATGCCTCGGAAACAGAAAAAGAAGGCGCAAACAGCAGATGAAGAACCAGAACTAGAGATCATAACCCGGGTTGAGGTTATCTATGAGGATACCAAATCCATTACAGGTGTTGATTCTGAATACAAATGGGGGGAAATATACAGAATAATCTCCAATAATATTGTTCCAGATTGCTGGATTGGAGGATTTACCTATATATGCTAATATCGAAAGATCAACAATCATGAAGGTGGCCACATGACCAGAGATTTTCCCTTGTTCAGAGGTAATAGGATGGATCCTTCCCAGGGATGATGTGACAAGGATGATCTTGGATAATATTGAAGCACGGGGTTATGTTGCCTATAGCCCAGCTTATATATCCATGGCCTACAAGTGGCATAAACCCTAGAACTATTTGACTGAAGGATGGTTGAAAGACCTTAATCTAGATGTTGTGGAAACCATCAAGAGGATGATGATCCCAGGAAATAATTTTCATACATGACCTTCTAGGGAGTATGAAACTACAATACTTCATACTCCATACAGGTTGATAGCATTGATGTTAAACAGGATATTCAAAAGAGCCATTGGAAATAATTTCAAAATAGGTTGGGTACCAGTAATTGTTTTTGTGGCCACTCAAGGCACCATCTTCAACTAGGCCAACATCGTGTCTAACAGTTTGTCTGCCTGCATAAGTGCAGCACTGGGAGGAGTCTCATAGAAGAAATATGAATTCTATATGAGCTCAGTTTTGATTGATTCTATTTTATGCATGCAGCCTTTCCTAGCTCTGAAGTGCCAATGGGATAAGGACAAGTCTCTCGTATATGTTGCATATCAGATATTGTGGGCTCACAAGTATTTCAGTCATTACAAAAGTATTTACGAAGATCTCATCATGCCATTATACAGATTGATTTTCCTTGTAGAGTGTGACTGCATGTCTGAAGAGGCTTTGAAGGTTGTGCAAGATAATGGGAATTATTACTTGATTGAGGAGGGTTTGTATTTGAGAATGTTTGGTGGATCGAGGGCTCCTTCTCTTCTGCCAAAGTATGCTACAGATTATGTTACTCATAAGGAGGTAGTAACACAAATATACATTGATGGAGTGGGTAACTTCATGTCTGAACAAAAGAAGGTTTTGTACCCTCCAGTCCCATTTTATATAGGGAATTACAAGTTTTCCAAAGTAAAGAGTGCAACAGAATTTGTGAAGGAGCTAGAATATTTTCACTTTGGCAAGATGAGTTTCCATAAAAATGACTCCGAAAATAAGGTTCAATGATTATTGTATTGTAGCAGGGGTGCATTTAGAATACACAAACTTTTGGGATAAATATGAAGATTTTTTCCAAAATGATCGAAATATGACAGCTTTGAGAAGGAGGTTTAAGCAAATGATAACTGGGATTGGTGGAAAGGGAAAGGTTATTGAGCAATAGAAGAAGCAATAAGAGTTGGCTACCAAGAAAAGACAAGAGGAGGCACTCAAATTATCCCAAGAAGCATAACAGTGGTTTGGAGCAGAAGAAGAAGAAAAAAGAAAATCAAAATAATCCGAGAAAAGAAAAGAAGAGTAAGAAGTTCAGAAAAAGCAGAAAGAGAATGAGAGATTAAGGATGGAGGCAGCTGATAAAGAAAATGAGCATTCAGAAAAAGCAGCTGAGGAGCTTCAAAAAAAGGAGCAAGAGGAACAGGACTATGCAAATCAATAACAAACTCGGTCTTATGATGATCTATTAGAATCCTCTATTCCATCCAGTAGAAAAGAATGAGGAAATCCAGTTTCAACGTCAGGAATTGCATTAATCCCTTTTATTCCAACGGAAGAAGATGAAGTGGCTGATCTGAATACCATATTCTATGACAAAGATAAAAAGAGAATTGTCTAGAGAACAAAAAAATAAAGTGGAGACTAGAGGAAAGAAGGGAGTTATGGTGACTGAGAAGACAGTTGTTCATGGGACTGATAAAGATCCGAGACTGACGGCCAAGGCAGGAGTAGCGTCAGCCCTAGCTATTGAAGACAATGTTGATAAAATAATGATGGAGTTGGAACAATATAAGAAGAATTTTCCTAGATGAAAGAAACCCTAAAAAGGGAAAGAGATGAAGGTCAAATCCTGAAGAGAAATTATAAAGACAGGCTTAGTACGATTGAGGATTCTAAGGAATAATGCCAAGCTTTATAGTTTGACAAGGATGCTTTAGTATTATCAATGAACATCATTGAAGGAGAGAAGAAGGACCTAGAGAAGAAGATCATAGAAGCAGTGCAGAAAGGGGATACGATAAACAAAAGAATAGAGGAGCTGGAAGCACAAAACCTTTCACTGAAATAACAATTGCAAGTAGCGGAGGAGAAACAAATGGACATCACTCCATTCAGAAATTTAGCCTCGAGGTTACAAAAGGATATTAATTAGGTTTTTCTAAATCTTGTAGAGGAAATGTATAAGGTGAGACAAATGGAGGATAGATTGAAAGAAATAAGGCTCGGCTCAACACAATTTAGGAGAATATTATTAGATGTGGTAGAGCTGGTAAAAAACCAGTTAGCATGGGTAGAAACCCATTCAAACTTTCCAACTGATTTGCCTCAGAAATCAGTAGGAGGACTTGAAATGGAGATAGCCATACTAAATTTTGGTTGTAGAACAGCGGTCAAGTTAAACATCACTATTGAAAAAACTATTGAAAAATGTGTGGAATTTTACAAAGGTATACAACTAGTTCATCATCAGTTCCTGATTCTATTGGACACCTTGGATCAAGTTTTCCTGATCAGAGGAGAACATATGCAGAATTTGCAGGAAAGGCTACAAAAGGGAGAGGACAGTCTAGCAAGACTCGAAGTTGTCAGTGAAAAGGATATCGAGACCTGGATTATACAAGAATCAGGTCACCATCTTAAGTTAGTAGACGCTTTGGGTCAAAGTACTCCTAAGATGAAGGAAATCGAATCCCAACTATCCAAACATGAGGTAGCAGTTCACGTATTGGAACCTGCAGAGTACAAAGTCATCAGTGAACATGCACAAGCATGAGTTGTTTTTATCAAGACACAAGTTGGTCCCACTTAGTTGGCTTATTCACAAATTGAAAATTATGTAATATTTTGTATTTATCTTTTTTCTAAGTGGATGGACTAGAAGACAAACTTTTGTAAAGGAAGAGTCGAGGGAAGCCCAAAATTCTAAGGGTGCAACTCAAGAGTTTTTTTTTCTGTTTGTATAAATAGAGGTGAAATAGATGTAAGAAGGGACCTTTTTTCATGCTATCTTTCTGAAAAGTTATTGTAAGAAGAACTACTTCCTCTTATAATAAAGAAGTTATATTTTCTGCTGGAGAAGGCACTGTGAAGTCTCAAATGCTTGCTGTATATTGGTTGAATGTTGAACTACTTCTGTTTCATCTTTTTCTATGAACTGTGAGATCATTCTAACTTATGAATTATTTCATGTTATGAATGATTTCCTATTTATTTATGTGAAACTTACGTAGTATATTGAGTAATGAATGTTTTAACTAACAATAAGCTATCTCTTTGTTTATATTTCTACTTATATTCATGTATTTTGAAATATGAACAACTATTTGTTATATTCTAAATGCATGTTTTACAGTACATTACTCATAATTAATTACAATATTGCTCCCTAGGGATATGTTAGATAGAATTAGTTAGCATTAGTATAAGTTGTTCTTTGTTTATGATTTAGAAGTGAAAGAGGTAAGAACCTGTGCATGACATTGTGAAATCTTCATTATCTCTATAGATTGCACTTAATTAGGCACTTGCATATCATACATAAATATAAAACTAAAAAAAAAATACACTCAAACGGTGGACTGGGCCGCAACTGGTAAAACAAGCTTTAACTGTTACTTGACCTACGGTAGTCGGACCGTAAACCAGAGGGATTCCCCATACTAACAATAATGATCTAATTGGGAATGCTTATTGGGTGGAATCTCTACTGTTGTTACCTAGGATTTTCCAGGCCTCAACACATTCCTAGGATGAAGTTTGATTTTAGTCACAAGGTATGAGTTCATATGCGGGCTATGTGCACAGATCTCCTATAAAGAGTGATTGAGAAGATGTCTGTAATCTGAGTGCTTAGGCAAGAAGCATTCGAATTGCGACTTTTATGAATAAATGGGCTCTTTTGTGGTTTTCTCCCAATTTGGGTTTCCACATTAAAACCTGGTGTTCTATGTGCAATGTGTTTGTTCTTTCCTGATTAGATGACTAAATGATGAAGTAAATTAAAAACGGATGTGAAATAATAATATTATGCATTTCTAGTCAAATAGATGATAATGATGGGTATGGATTTCTATTTCTATCATGACTTATGATTTGTCGATGTATGGTCTGATGATGCAATTCCTATCGAGTTATGCCATTAGAGTAAAATACCCTTCACTGTTGTAGAAGCCTGGTTCTTGCAACTCGCATAGTTACTTTGGGTGAGAATGCATCTGCTTTGCAAGTGTCGCCGCGAGGTCTCAAACCCTCTTGGGATGGTATCTTGGGGTTTGTTTGTACCAGCTGGTATGAACCTGGTTTAGTGTGATATTGTGCTAGCAGGATGTAAATCGGCCATTAGAGCCGATAAATATGTAATGAGATGGGTTGTTAGAGGTTTCTATGAGAAAAAAAGTAATTCGATGTAATATCATTCCTAGGATGAAGTTTGATTTGAGTCGCAAGATATGAGTTGATACGCATGTTGTGTGTGTAGATCACCTGTAAAGAGTGATTAAAAGGATGTTTGTAAGCTGAGTGCATAGAAAAGAAGCATTCAAGGTGTGACTCTTATGAATAAATGGTATTTTTTGTGGTTTTCTTCCAATTTGGGTTTCCATGTTAAATCCTGGTGTTCTATGTGCAATGTGTTTGTTATTTCCTGCTTAGATGACTAAATGATTAATGCAACTTAAAAATATATTTCAAATAATAAAATGATTTATTGTTGGTCAAATACATGATAATGGTGGATATGGATGTATGTTTCAGTGGTGAATTATTCTCTCTTGTTGAAATTCCGTCGAGTTATGTGTTAGAGTAAAATTCCCTTCACCACTACAGAATCCTGGTTCTTGCATCTCCCATAGGTACTTCAGGTGATAATTCATCTTCTATACAAGTGTCGTTGAGAGGTCTCAACCCCTATCGGGGTTGTATCTTGGGGTTTGTTGGTACCAACCAGTATGAAACTGGGTTAGTGTGATATTGTGTCGATGGGATCTAAATTGAACTATTAGAGACTATAAATATGTAACTGGATGGGTTGTTAGAGGTATCTAAGAGAAAAAAAAGTGAGTCAATGTAATACCATTCTTGGGCTGAATTTTGAGTTGAGTCACAAGGTATAAGTTGATCTACAGGTTGTGTGCATGAATCACCTTTAAAAAGGGATTGAGAAGATGTATGTAAGCTGAGTGCACATACAAGAAGTGTTCAAGCTGCGAATCTTATGAATAAATGGGGACTTTTGTGGTTTTCTCCTAGTTTGGGTTTCCACGTTAAATCCTGGTGTTCTCTATGCAATGTGTTTTTTATTTCTTGATTAGATGACTAAGTGATTAATGTAAATTAAACATGGATGTGAAATAAAAATAAGATGCATTGATGGTCGAATAAATGATAATGGTGGATACAGATGTATGTTTTAGTTGCGACTTATGATCTGTCGATGTATGGTATATCGATGCAATTCCCATTGAGTTATGTATTAGAGTAAAATCCCCTTCACTGCTGTAGAATCCTGGTTCTTGCAGCTCTCATTGTTACTCTGAGTGAGACTTCATCTTCTCTATAGGTTTCACTGAGAGGTATCAACCCCTGTCAGGCCAGTATCTTGGGGCTTGTTAGTACCAACTGGTATGAACCTGGGTTAGTGTGAGATTGTGCCGGCAAATGGTTCCATTGTCAGGATCGAGATCATTGTAAAGGGAACATGTTTTGGCACCTGATGAAATCTAAGATCCAGGATTTGGTATATTAGAAGGAAAAAAAATTACTTGGGAATAAAACAGATATCCATGAATGACCCCATGGGAATGGATAGGAAGGTATGTCTGCTCTGATATTCATGAGACATTTTTCAGTGAATTTACTATTGTACTGTATTAGTGGATGGAAATATTAATGCTATAGAAGAATAATTTCCAAGGAGGTGAACCTAAGATCTAGACACCCACAACTGGTCTAATAACTAAAAAGCGTCAATAATACAATATCAAGGGTTGTCGATTTCTAGGTTGACAGTATATTGGAGGGATATATTATTGAGATCGTTGTGGACTCTATCATATCATATAATGACGTTGAAAGGGAATTCTTATGAGGACCCATAGGCAGTTACCTAAATTCTTTAAAATTGTGGATTAAAATGTTGGTTTGTGAAAAGGGAATCCTAAGAATGGACTCTAACAAGTAGAGATCTTGTACATGGGAGAATGGGTATCAAATAAAGGAAGGTTTGGGGAAGAATGTATGGGATAAGCTGAAATGTTTTGATGAGAAAGTGATACTGATGGAGAGGGTGGCCATCTGAGGAATGGGAAGAAGTTTTGGCAAAACAAGAGAAGAAGCACTGCGACTAGGAGGGAGGGTTGTAGTGTAACCAATAGGAGGTACTATGAATCAATACCACTTCTTGATGAAGATTTGTGTGAAGAAGAGGAATATCATTAGCTTGTTTCAGAAGAAGAAGATGATCTAGAATTATATCAGACCTGAGACTGCGACGTACCTATGAGCCCATGTACGTTTCTTGAAACTGAGGTAAGGCCCAAAAATTCATCACAATATTTTATAGAAAATCAAAGTAATAGCCAACAAAGTGGTTTGCATAAATTTCCTCATAATATACCACAAAGTTCAAGTTTTTCAATACCCCATAGACCTAGGATTTCTAAAGATGATAAAGTTTCCTATTTTTAAAGGGATTGGATTGAAGGATTCGTAGAAACAATGATTTCTTTGTGAATCTGTATGGTCTATTCAACAAGTCAAAAATGAAGCCATCAAAAGGGCCCAAATGATCATGAATTTAATAGGTCATTCCCTATATTGGTACATGAAATATTCTACTGAAAATGCACAAAAGACATTAGCTGAGATTAAGCCAGGACTGGAAAATTAGTTTAAGAAACCTAAGTTTGAGTTGTAGTGTATTACAGAATTAAAGTATGTAAAGAAGCTATCGACTGAGTCGATGTGGGATTTCAATCAAATATTAAATACTTTAATGGCTAGAGTAATCTTCCAGATGTCTGATGTACATCCTAAGGAATGGTTTACACCTGCACTATTTCCACATATATGAGTACTGTTAATGCAACAAAAGATTGTGTCCTAGACTGAAGTACTAGAACTCTCCATGAAGTTAGAAGCCTCACAAATTGGAGAAACTAGTAATCATATGCTGCAGATCCAATCACAACTAGCCAATCTGTCACTCCAGATATAGGACATCAAGAAAGGAAAGGAGTTAGGGAAGATGTATGGTGTACATGCTACAAATCGGAAGGCCATCGTAAAGATTCATTTCCATATTTTATTGAATACCTTGATTATTTTTCTTTGAATCCACTGGATACCCAAGGAATGTCATGGTGTCAGATATGTCATACTACAGCACATCGATATGAAGAATGTTTGTATATGTAGAAAATGGTAAGTACACATGCTAGTGTGTATTGCAAGTTCTGTCGATCTATGGGACATGATGAAAATGAATGTAGGTCATATCAATTACTCCAAGAAAATACAGTTGATACGTATTAGATGAAGAATGTTAAACAAATGCAAGCTGGGAGAGCCAATGTCCAATTCATCCAATTGCGGGGTGGGGGCATGTTTCAAGGTCGTGGAATAGGAGGTGGATTTGGTCATGGAAGACAACAAATTATCTATTATAATTTTTCCCAACCATGACACTATGCTAGGGATTGTACAAATCCTACATCAATGTGTTCATATTGCAAAGTGTTGGATCATATTTTTGAAGACTATCCACAGTTTATTACTAAATGGAAATCCAAATCTAATGCAAACCAGAACTAGTTGCATACTACTAACCAAAATTTTCATAATATTACAGCTAAACCTAAAGGGAAGCCATCAACCACTGTTGTTGTAACTAGAGGAGGTATGACAATAGGAGAAGATGGTTACAGTTACCTTCCAAATTCAAGAATTCGACCAATTTCCCAGCAGAAGGTACATTTTGATGTACAAAAAGAGAAGAAAGTTTTATTTGAAGCTCAACAAGAATGTTTGCATAGACGTAATGGAGCATCAACCTCATATTATGTACCAATGTTTGATGAGGGAGTTGTCTATGATATGCCACCACACTTCGATTAGTAGGATACTTAAAAGTTGACCAACCTATAAGCTCTTTGAAATGTTTCTTGAGAAGTTGTTTGTCATTATTACGGGATGGGAATGCAATATCTAAATTGTTTACATTAAAAGAAGAATTACAGGATTAAAAATAAGAGAAAACCGTCAATCATATTTATAGAAGAAGGAATATTGGGCTGAGTTGTGTATGAATGCTTAGATTGGTGATTATGATATGGATTTCATTATTTTGGACCTAGGATCTGATGTGAATATTCTTACTAGAAAAAAATAGGAAACTATGGGACGACCTAAATTAGTATGGTCTCTATTCTAGTTGCGACTAGTGAATCAATTAAAGGTTCTTCCAGTGGGTCGACTGCCACAAGTCCCTGTTGACATAGAAGGGATTCACACTTAGATGGATTTTGAGGTAATTGAGATGGTGGATGATATTAATTATGTATCCTACTCTTTTAAGTATTAATTTGGAAATGGAGAACCAAACCATTATTGACTTCAAAAAGTGCAGCCTGTCTTTTAAAGACTAAAAAATGAGAGTGGTTGAACCAATAGATCCATTAGAAGGCCAAATATATGCCGAACCAATAAAAAGTGAATATGATACAACAATGTTATACCTAAATCCTGTCACCCTCATGTGATAAGACCCTTAACTTCCATGTTTTCCCTTAATCCCAGCACTTAGAGTGTAAACTTGATCTGTTTGTCAATTCTACTTGAAAAAACCTAGCACCGTGATTTCCTCATGGCCAATGAGAGGTACCTTAATCAGCACTGCCTGTATACTATTTTCAAGAAGCAGTGCCACTGCATATGGTCTTTGGTCCGGAAGCGGTTCTCATCTAAACCGCTCTATCATAAGAGAATAAAAGCGGTACCCTGGGTAAAATGGGAAAAAGAGAAGTTTCTCGAGGCTTCTAGATCATGAGCCTCGTGTCCTCCATTATAACTATCATTATGGGTTAGTTTGAGCTTGAGATCTCCCATGGCAGGATCTTAGAGCCACCTCACAAACAATTCTCTCAACTATTCCTATCCATTGAGCCTTATAAATACAAGCTCATGTCCATAGTTTAGGGGGAGAACTATAGAGGTATTGTTATGTTATTGGATTTACCATTTAGTCCAAGTCATTGGAGAGCATAGAGAGCAAAGTTGGAGCTTATGGGGATGAAGTGTTCGTCTCGTGGAGGGGCTTGTTGACACTAAGGAAACGGTTGTAAGCTTCTCCATACATCTTTAATGCAAAGCTGATTTCCGTCCCACATTACTGTTGTTTTTATTTCACATGTACATGTTGTTAGATTCCTTAGTCACTAACATGGATAAGTAGATGATTTTCTGGTAGCTTTGATGTTTTTTCATGGTTGATCTATTTTCAAGTACATAGGTTCACAATCGAAGCAGTATTCTAGGTGTCTACGACATTCAAGGAAGGTCTTCATCCTTTGTCGTTCACTCATTTGTTCTGGATCTAAACCATTCAGACCTGAGGAACAACTTCTGTCCGCAGAAGGTGCAATACTCCTGATAACAAACAGAGTTAGACAATATCTATAATATTTTTTCTAATATGGAACATTATATTAGTCCTACGATGGATGGTATGTTGGGATGTAAAAGTGTCAGTTCTTGTTCGTTACACTCAGGAGAGGCATTGGAAAACTGGTAGAAAAATTTACATGAAGTGTCGATGAGGAAATGTGCCAGGATTACTAAGTCATTATGTTGGATTAGCACAAAGGTATGTGAATTTCCAACGTATGAAGGGTTACCTAATTTAGACATGGTTTTATGTGAATATGAGAACAAGGTACCTCAATTGTAGAGGTTATTGGCTTTGGATGTTTCCCTGAAAGCTACTCCAGCAAGGTTGTGGGTTGTTCACAAATAACATATTATAGACTGGTCACAATGCAAAAAGTTGCTTGAAATTCGATTCAAAGAGGAAATTTATTATATTGGGGAAAAATAAATTGGATTGAAAAACCCTTATGATCATTTCAACATTTGTACATTGACATGTATCACGAGGACAAAAAAATAATGGGTACATCTATTCATCCATATATTATATATGATTCCAAGGAATTGTTATACGTCGGTGGAGCTGCGACATGGTACTACAAACTAGGGATGACTTGTTGGAAGTTTAAAGCAAACCTTCAACTATGTCGATGAGTTTCCATCTATTAATGTAGTCCTACAAGTAATCAATATTAAGATTTTTGAGAAAATATCGATACCAGTGTTGAGTCTACCACATTGTATTGTAATGGTACAAAATATAATGAATTGCTACAATATTTCAGGCACAACTGGAGAACCTAAATATGATGATCCTCATGACATTCAGATACTAGAATCAGAAGGAAACAGAGCACTAGAAGGACCGAGTATATCATCCAAAAAAAATTTGGAGCCATTAAAAATCAAGAAGGTAAATATTGGTTCGCCTAAAAACCTAAAATTTGCAAATATTGGGGATTATATGATGATGAAACTATCAAGAAGATTACTAACCTGCTACATGAATTCCAAGACTTGTTCTCGATGAATTTCTTTGAAATGAAAGGGATTTTGGGTGACCTAGGAGAAATGAAGATCCCTTTGAAGCCTAATACTAAACCTATAAAGAAACAAACATATAGGTAGAATATACGATATAAAGAGAAGGTTAAAGAAAAAAATGACAGAATGTTGGATGCTCAAATTATCGAACCTATCGATGAATCTAAATGGATTAGTCCTATGTTGGTGCAAGACAAGAAGATGGGTTAAGTACGCATTTATGCCTACCTCTAAAAACTGAATGATGCTTGGTTGCACGATCTGTTTCCTACGTTGTTTACAGATAAATTTTTGGAAAGTGTTGGTGGTCAGGAACTATGTTTTTTTACTGATGGTTTTTCCAGATACCATCAGATTCAGATAGAAAAATAAGATCAATAAAATACTAGATTTGTTAATGGGGTTGTTTTCAATATATGGAAATGCCCTTTGGACTTAAGAATGGACCTGCTATATTTTCTACAATTGCGGTTGTTGCATTTAAGGAGTTTATACATAAATTATTGTAAGTCTATTTCGATGATTGGACAGTATATGGACTTGCTATAGGTCATATTGATATCCTCTGTCTCATGCTGGAAAAAAGTTGACAATATCAGATTTCCCTGAATCTAAAGAAATGCATCTTTTGTGCACCATTTGGAATCTTGTTGGGTCATGTTGTATGTAAAGAAGGAATATTAATGGATACTACCAAGATTGCAATCATAGTTTACCTACCCCTTCCTAGTTCAATCAAACAAAACTACGTTAGGACATACTGGATATTATCATAAATTCATTTGAGGAAATGTTGATATTACTAACCAATGGAAAAGATACTTAAGAAGGATGTAAACTTCCATTGGAATGAGGAATGTCAGAAGAGTCTCTACACATTAAAGGAAAAGATGGTTTCTGCTCCAATATTAGTCTTTCCCTACTAGAAGAATGAGTTTCATGTTCATGTTGACACATCATCTATCACGTTAGGAGTTGTGTTGGCTCAATTTAGTGAAGGGTTTATCAACCACCCCATCGATTTTTATAGTTATAAGTCATCAACAAGGAAGACAAATTATACTACTACTGAAAGGGAGGGACTAGCCATGGTATATGCATTACACAAATTCCCTCATTACATGTTAGGAGGCCATTTCAAGATGTTTACTAACCATTTTGCACTTCGATGCCTAGTTAATAAGCCAGTGTTTGGGGGGGAGATATGTCGATGGATTCCCCTCTTCCAGGAGTTCGAATGTAAGATCGTTGTAAGACTTGCAGGATTAAAGTTGGACTTGACCATCTATTATAGATAAAAGATGGGGAGGATTCTAATAGCTTGGATGATAACTTGCCGGATGTGCAATGATTTGTTGTTAAGGTTGCAGATGAATATTATGAATACATTATCAAATTTTTTTCTACAACAATGTTGCTAGAAGATTACAACAAGGCACAAAAGAAACAATTGGTTATCAAGGCTGCATATTTTTAGTTGATAGAGAGAGGATTATATAATATGGGTCCTTATGAAATCCTTCAGCGTTGTGTTCTAGAAGATGAGCAACTTGTCATTCTCATCGAATCTCATGGTGTTATAACCGATGGTCATTATAATGGGAAATAAAATAACTAGAATATCTTATGATTTGGTTTATGGTGGCCGACACTGCATACCAATTTAGCTGATTATTGTAGGAACTACAACATATGTCAAAGAATGGGAAAATCATCTCAATGAGATGAGATGTCATTGATACCACACATCTCCCTAAAAGAATTTGATAAATAGGTCGTAGATTTTGTGGGACCTATCAACCCACCTGGGAAGTGAACAAGCTCAGAGTATATCATTACAACGATGGATTATTTAATGCATTGGGCTGAGGCTTCCCCTATTAAAGACTGCCTTGCTGCGATTGCGACAAGGTTCTTGTTTGAAAATGTTGTAACTATATTTGGATGTCTGAAGGTTCTGGTAAGTGATCAACGTACACATTTTTTTAATAAGATAGTTGAAGAACTTACAACAAAATTTCAGATTCAACATAGGAAGTGAACACCTTATCATCCTCAAGCAAATGGAGTTGTATAAGCCTTTAATAATATTTTTGAGAATGCATTATCTAAGGTATGTAGTGTTAATCGAGATGATTGGGATGTGAATATTCACCAGTACTATGGGATTATCGTACTAACTATAAAATTTTTACAGGGTACACACCTTTTAAGATGGCGTATGGACAAGAGGATGCCATGCCAATGGAATATATTTTGCTATGGATGCTCTTTTAATATGGAGACAAAGCTTTACCATGGATGCACTGCTCATTGTTCAAAGAGATTAGGCAGTGGCACTGCCCATTTTCAGTTGAAAAGTGTCGTTACTGATGAGGGTAACGCTCATTGCATAAAGGGAATAAGCGATGGTGGACACAAGTATGAAAATATGAGTCCTAGCCAATGCCTAACTTCATCACTTGAGGAATTGAGGAAAATTCTGGTGTTTTGGTTCTCAGTACATGATGGTGACAATAATTTTGTGTACTTCAATCCCTTAAGTTGAAAGAAGAGATCCCTGGAGATGTGAGTGCAAAGGAATCCAAATGCTTCATCCAACCGGTTCAAGAACTTGTTTTTCTTAGTAGGATGATGGGGTTCTGTCTCTCTTCCCATAGTCATCCTAAAGAGGCCAACCTTGCGCAACGATGCCGGCATATATGCCCTCCAATCAACATAGTTGAAGGGTGTAAAGATATGGGCCACAAGAGCTATAGAATCCATCAATTCTTCCTTTTGAACAATCAATTCTTCAATTGAGCTACGTAGCACCTATAAGAAACACTGCAAAATCAAAAACAATTCGCAACCATGTCAAAATCAAGCCTTCAATCTCGACATGTACACTCTCTCAGGGTCTGTCACGTTCGCAGAGACTTCTCTGAATGAATCCAGAGTTAGCAATGCACACTTTGCGGGAATTTGGTGGTAACCCAACTGCTTCTGGTGTACAATAGAGATTGGACAGACTTGTTGTATGCCTAAATAGGCTTTGATACCATGTTAAATTATTGTGCCATTGATATAGAGGAAATGAGTGCAATTGAATTGTATTATTGTGAAATGGAATGGAATGAAAAATACACACCGATGAAGACAAATTTCATAGAAAAATTATAATTATTGCTCAGTATAATTACAGTATAAAATTCATTAATCCAAGTAGTATACAACAGTGTTACATAAAGGATAATTTGAATCATGTGGATAGGATTTGAATATACCAGCTCAATCTGACTGCATGGCTAACTAGAAGTTTCTAAATCACTATCAGAGCTCACTAGTCTAACTCCACCTGTCTAATTCAGTCTCTCAATCAGTTAAAATAGTTAAATTAATGAGGTAGGTGAGAATATGCACCTACCCACATGTAGCCATGTAAGATGGACACTAAATGAACTATAGGACATCTAACTTAATGTAACTGGAGCATAATTTAGCTTAACTAGTTACCAACTACCAACAACCGAAGGAGGTTGGTGGTGCCACTCCCACTGGCTTCTAAATTGTAGGGATTGGTCTCATAGGCACATAAATTGATGCATGAACATGTAGTCAGTTGCACTTAACCTCTATATGTGTTCCCCAGACTCTAGTGATTGGATATCGGTGGCACCAATAGCCTAAGTGGACCCAAAGGTACTAGTGAACTCAATATTAATTAATGAATCCTAAGTTAGGAAAATATAATCTAATAGAATAAGTATGGACAAAGGAGGATTATAAATCCTAACATCCCTAAGACAAGGGTCGATCCGTCCCAATACTTTAGAGGGAAGGAAAACGACAAGAAAATGCCACCAAGACTGAGGAAGAAGTATGGTGTAGTAAAAGACAAAAGGGCGTATGTGATTGATACCATCAATGATCAAGGAATTCATGTCCAATGAAGTTGCTAGCAATCAAGATATTACGAAATAATCACCTGAACTAGTGCACATTGGGAGTGATTGCATCCGCGGAGTAGTGCAGAGATGGCGTGCAGATGAATTGGTACCTATTTTTGTTGAACGAGTTGATGGAGGAAGTTGTATTGGTGCAAGAGGTGGGAAAGTCGTTAACTTACTCTTGGTTGATTATACTCATCACACTGATTGGTTGGATGGAACCAACACATTATCAGGGAATGGAGGTTGACGCTCTCAACATTTTCCATGGAGCAAGGTATAAGAACCTATGGGGGCTCGATGACAAGGAAAGAAAAAATGACAACAACATTCAATTTTACGTGTATTTGGACGCACTGTGAGGTGAAGCAGTGAAGATACCACGACTCATAGATGAAGTCGCAAAGAAGTACTAGAAGATTGTGCAATTAGAAATGGGACTGCATGCCATACACATTCAGGCGTGGCAAGATACAAAGAAGCAATGGCTTATGACACAATATAAGCTGGCTGACGAAGAGTTGGATTCCATTATAGTAGCATGGCTTGCGGAGTGGAAAGTTTCAGTAAGCGATGAGGACTTGTCGAAATCGAGATATGGACCACCGACAAATGTCCCGTAGAACCAAAAGACACCTAAGGATTCAAAAGATTAATAGAACTCGCAAGATGAATCCTCTTCCGCAACTCCAACAGAGTCGTGGTTAGAGAAACAACAGGAAGAAGCATAGAAAAAGCATTGGTTTGAACAAGGGGAGGGGAGCAGTACCACAGGGCTCTCTGATGGACAAGTGAACAAAGTACTGGACGCAATCACTATGACAACCAACGAAGGAAAAGGAAATGAAACACGTCATATGATACTTCCATCAAGTTATAGGGTTGTTGCAAACACTAACAAATGTAGTATTGGAGACGAAGATACCACAAGATGGTGCGTTACAAAGAACATCTAAGGTGGACATTAGAAACAAAGTGCGATTGGTACATATTTTTCTGCAGGCGATCACAATAGGGAATGAGGACATCGATGCAACACTGAGAGGATTCAACTTAATTGGAATCGACCTCAACAAGATTTCAATGCACATGCTGGTACGAATTCAAAATGAAGTGAGTTAGGAGATCAGAGACCATGAGGCAACAATCATGATCAATTGGTTCGTTCTAATCAACAAGTAGAAAGAACTAAAGCATAACTTTAGTGAATAAAGATGTAAAAGGATGCAATCGCAAAAGAAAGGACAAAGGTATTTGATGACAGATAGAGACTATAGAGAGCAGTCTTATTGGCTTGCGAGCAAGTACCAAAAGTTAGTTCGAAAATGTTGGTTGAAGCGAAAGTATTGTGTCTGGGGAAATTTGTCGCAGAATTACGGAAGGAAAATGAAGAATTGCAGGCTAGAGTGGTACCCAACACACTTCCAGAGAAACTAGCAGAGAGGAGAAGTGAAATTGAAGACATAGCTATAGAAATAGAGGAGCTAGAGGAGACAACACAATATTGGGGGAGCCTGGTACATGACGAGCAGTTGCACCAACTGAATGTGCAGCTCGGCAAGGAAGAATCCTAGATGACAATGCTAATGGGATCACTCAAAATAATGCCCCCACTTGCACAAGTGACCAAGGCAACAGAGATAAAAGAATTACAACACCACGTTAACAAGGCACAAGCATGACACCAATGGAGGACAACATAGTTAGAGAAACTACAAGGTATGTCAGAGCAACTAGCACTCAAGGCCATGGAGGAACTCACAAACACCAAGGAAGCATGGACCAAAGTGCAGCAGATGTCTGAAGACCACTCAACGAAACAAGAGGCGGAAGAGTGCGTAACACTAATAGAAAAAGTCAAGGAAGTCGTCAATCAACTTAAGATCGAATATGATGACTTCAAGACAAAGTTGAACGCACTAGTTGCTTCCAGCTAAGGTGGCTTGAGGATGAGCCACAAGTTTTTGTTGGGGGCCTGTTGGAAAGGGGTTAGAGTGTGCAAAGTGTGCTTCTGCCACCAACAAGAGGGACGCAGAAACAAAGAAGAGTCAACTGCAGCGAAGTTAGAAACCGACAAGTGAGGTCATTTTGGTTAAGTTAGTTAGGAGATTAGTCAAGTGGACCATTTTGTAACAGCTTAGTAAGCCTATAAGTAGAGTTAGAAGTGTAATCATGAGATAGCAGCATCGGGGAAATGAATGTCCTTTTTTGGTTTGAGGCTAATCAAACAAAAGATGTTTCTGTGTTTTGTGATGTATTTTTGGTATTAATGATATGAATTGTTGATGACACAATTCTACTTATTGTTCGTGTTTCTATGAGATGTGTTTCCTTTTGAAGATACTTTAATAGTGAATCGTGTGAAATCTATAATGATATGATCTTTGTGTTTACATGTTTAAATCTGAATGATGTGAAGCCTTGCAGAGTTTATTGGTTTACTATATGTCGATGTCGATGTCTTTGTTAATCTAAATGCAAATATGAATCATGATGTTAACATGTCTTTGTCGATCTAAATCCGAGTATGCACTAGTGTAACCCATAATGATAAGTAGATCTGGTTAATGGTATGATTGAAACCCTGGATTTCTCGGCGATGTTGTGGTAGAGTAACAGATAGTGCGAAAGTCCTCTTCCCTCTGCAGAAACTTGGTTCATGCAGCCCTCCCTTAGACATCTCGGGTGAGAGTGCACTTTCTTTACAGGTGTTGCTGGATAGGGTAAAACTTGTCCGTGCCGATGTTTAGGGAGTTTGCGTTGATAAGTGTCCATAAATCTATGGAGTGAGTTAAATAGGACAAAATTTCAAATAGGTATGTCTTTTTGAACTTTTCTCTTATTTAATACAAATAAGATATACCATAATAAAAGATTATATAAATGATTTAATTTTTTTTATAAGATCTATTGGTGTAGAATAAGATTTAAAATTATTATAGAGATCTACAAGTATATAGAAAGAGTTGAAGTGTTTCTTATTACTAGCAAATAATATAATATATTTTTTTTAAATTTAAAAAATGGTATAAAAAGAGTGTGTAAAGTGTATATGATAAATTAAATAAAACACAACTATATTTATTATCAAATACCAATTTGACAACTGGCTTATGACTTATTGCGCCGAGAGGCGCTCTACAGCCCAGTATGGGGGAGATCTTGTCACGTGATGTCACGTGATGTAACGTTACTAACATGTCGGCAAAAAATAAAAGTGAAAGTGAATCTTCTAGAAGTAGTGAATTTAATTTCACTCAAGGAGATTTGTTTAAGTAGTTTGGATTTAGTGCAGCTACCAACATCTTTAAATTATAAATATTATTATAATGGTACCACATTATCCTCACAGAACATGTTGTAATTCTCAAGAATTTAATAAGACAGAATAATGAGGGCCAGATTTGTTTGGATTTCGTGTACTTACTGACAGATATAAATACTACTGTAATCTTAACCGAAGGCAATACAGATGTAAATAGTAATTCGCCTAAAACAGGAAGGGAAAGATCACACCGCTGTAAATTGTAATGGAGCTGTCTAATTAGGCAGTATTTTGACTTTCATGCTGATTTTCACTAGCAATCTAGTGAATTTAATTTACAAAATTTATAAGTTTTGTTATTGGTTGGATTATTTTAAGTGCAGAAATAAAATTAATCAATGAATTTAACTTATAAAATTTGTAATTTTTGTTGTTTATTGGACCATTTTAATTGCAGAAATGAAATCCTATGACACTAAAACCTTTTTAAGCTTAGAAATAAAATGTAAAAATAAAATCAAGTTGACATTACAACCAGGACACCCACCCTTTGTAAGATTTAACAGTGTTTTTTAGCATTTTGAAAATTCCATAAAAATTCATGACCAGAACCAGGTAAAAACCACCCTTTGTAAGATTTAGCAATGTTTTTTTAGCATTTTGAAAATTCTATAAAAATTCATGGCGAGAACCTGGTAAAAACCAGCTAAAAACAGGAAA
This sequence comes from Pseudotsuga menziesii, assembly GCA_001517045.1. Classification (NCBI taxonomy): domain Eukaryota; kingdom Viridiplantae; phylum Streptophyta; class Pinopsida; order Pinales; family Pinaceae; genus Pseudotsuga; species Pseudotsuga menziesii. The sequence goes on from LPNX010945961.1 coordinate 145,401, forward strand.
ATAGTTCATGTTTAGACAACTTGAATTGTAATTCTCATGAAACTGCGCATTGTCAAGTCCACCCAGTCGGAAAAATATTGATATTCAGTTAAACCAGCTAAATATTGATGATGGCTAACGTGCACTCACACTAAACTTGTCTAAATAGAATAGAACAACAGAAAAGAAAAAACCAAAACAAAAAAATTCAGAACAAAATTATAACATAGAATTCAATTTATTGGTTTGCGGTTAATGCTAGAATTCAATCAAGGAGGCTTTGAAACAACAATTTCAATATCCAGTGAGAAAAAAATATCAACCTGTCATGAGCCTTAGAAATTAAAACTACCAACAAAATCCGCATGTAGCACAGATGCCTGGGGCGTCTGAGAAACGATCCAAGGCCTTACAATACAAGGATTTTTACAGAGAAACAGCCTGTTTACAAAGAAATTTTGATGCAATCCTCAAGCTCCTCGTTATCAAATACTTGATCTCAGTTACAAGTGAAATATATTGCATATTACTCGCACCATATGGACAAATACAACGACTAATTACAACAGAATACAATACAGTAATGTTTATGCAGTCGAAGGCTCTCTCATCTCCAATCCGTAAGACCTTTCAAGATCCAAAGCCATGGGAGGAGCCACAGAACGCCGCTTCCATATATTGATCTCAGATGGCTGCCCATTTTCCATTGCAGGCTTGGGCAGCGGCACTCTCAAGAGAGGACGAGACTGAGAAATCAGTGCCTCATTGGCAGGCTTGGGAAGCGGCTTTCTCAAGAGAGGACCAGAATGAGAAATCAGCGCCTCATTTCGATATTCATTCTTAGGGTTTCTTACCTCTGAGTCATCCCATGCATATCGCTTTACATGGCCATTATGGGTAGAATCGCATCTAATTGAATCAAATCAATGGATACCTACTAAGAGATTTGATCCCTCTCGGCGCTTGATAGAGCCTAGGATTTGGATCTATGCTGGTTAAAAATATAGTTATTCCATCACATCTACCATGAGCAAAACGGCGCACACAGCCAATATGAAGACATGCTTTGATTTCTAAAAGAACGCAACGGAAAACACGGAATTGTAACCTTTCACACCACCTGAGCTCCCATTATTCTCTCCTTCTCTGTATTTGATAACGTAACAGCTCAAATACAAAGGATGCAGAGGAGCAAAATCCAGTCAAGGTTGTTGTCTGGTTATTACAATTGGGCTGATGTAAAAATCGAAAAAAATCCAGTCAAGGTTGTTGTCTGGTTACTACAATTGGGCTGATTCCCACTTGTCTTAATTCACATCATATGACATGAGACATCTCCACATGCCATGTTTCGTAAAGTGCACATATGAAAATCATCTCCACATATCATGTGCTCTCTCAGAGTGTACATATGGAAATCATCTCCACATATCATGTGCTTTGTCAAATTTTTATAAAGTGGACATATGAAAATCATCTCCACATATGAATACTTTCACATAAGGCACTTGCTTTACTTTATTAACCCTACCCATTGTAATAATTATAAGTGGACATCATATAAATGTTTCAAAATTGAACCTATCTTATGGCATCTATGTGTTTTGTAGCTTGTTCACCTATCACTTTAGGGTTATATACTCAAGCAACCAATAAGTTTTTCCAATATGAAATTATGTATTGAATTTATGCTTGTTACACATGTAGGTTTTTCCATGTAACTATTCTTAGTTGTTAGGACTTTATATATGAAGTTATTTGTAGAATTTATGCTTCTTATACATGTATAAATAGAAACCATAAAAGATGGAATATCTAGTATTATTGTACGTAACAAAGTGGATTTACCACCCATTAAGAGAATAAGGAAGGAGAAGGGAAGACACGATGTTTATAAATAAGGATTTATGAATATAGATTAGTGTTTATGTAAAAAGCATATTAAGTTTAATATAAACAAATAATACATAAATATTTTATATCATAAAAAAAAATATAATCTATTTAAGTTAATTATCTATTTGCATTAAAGAATGTGATGCAAAAAAAGTTAAGTTTAATTTCTCTTTTCCCCTTAATGTATACATTGAGAAAAACATACTACTTATGTTAAATCTTTTTCCAAAATGCTAATAGAGAAATCTAGGAAAGGGGACTTGGGGTTTATCACTTATGTGGATAAAAACCATTAACTAGGTGTATAACAATATAATTATAATACAAAGTATTAAATAAAGAGAAAGATAGCTCGGTGAAAACATGAAGTTGAGAGACACTTTTGCTTGTTTTTTGACAAAACAAATTGCAAAATTTTATGTTTTTCAACTTCAAACCGATATCTCCCTTAGGAATTTCACCTTGAAGTAAACACAAATTTTTTAGAGAATTGAATTAGCTACGTACTCATATTTAAAAAAAAACAATTATCGACATATAGTGGGGCAAATTTGGAGGGCACCAACAACATATACTTTAAAATTTTAAGTATGAATAATGAGTGACCTTTGTGGTCTCCTTTTTTCTTAGAGATAGTTATTTTTTTTAGGGAAACGAAATGTATAATCATAATATACACTCATTGCAGTTGTGCATGGACTATATGTTTAGGATTTTTATACTTATACCCTATTTTTTATTATTTATCGAAATAACATATGTACCAAAAATGGTGCCTTATTGACACATGTTTTTCTTGTCTCATTTTCTTTCAAATGTGACTCTTATCAAAAAAACTAAAAGCACCCTTTTGAAGAGGACACTGCAAGGAACGACCTTGTGATTTTTTAAAAAAAAATTGGCTTCGTCTTCGTGACGATATTGAATTTTTATTGTCACTGATTTTTAAGTCACTAGTTTTTTTAATGATAAATTTTAGAAAAAAATCGTAAAAAATAGAAATCCTAAATGAAATTAAAAAAATAAATATATATGATGAGAAAGTAGATTGAATGATGAATCTACTGGTATAAAATCTGATAGGTAATTCTCTTTTTTTGTAGTGTTTCAACCTTGCTAAAGTGAGACATTTTTGAAAACTGCAGAAATGGTGCTGGAAATATTGACTAACAACTCTTGGCGGAGAGATTTAAAATGTGTCGGGCGAGAGTTAGTTTTGCTTGAAATCTAACCCAGAGTTAAGAAAATCTCTTAGTTGAAATTTGTTTTAAAATCTCGGACGAAAACATAAAATATATATCGACCGAGAGTTTTGTCACATAATGCTTCAAGAATCTTTTAGGGGATGACACATTAAACTCCTGTGATTTTGACTAGATTCCAAAACTTCTCGACCGAGAGGTGTATAAATGAGCTCTCGTCCGAGATAGTTTTTATCAATCTCTCAATCGAGAAGTTTTAATTTGTTTTTTACGCCAAGGGTTTGCAGATATTGTTTCTGCCGAGAGATCGCAGATAGTTTTTCAGCCAAGAGTTTGAAGATCAGTTTTCAGCCGAGAGTTTTTATATCCATATTGCAGCTGGGAGTTCACATATTAGAGTTTGTAGATTTTATGAGATTTCACATTATCCAAGTTCTTCAGGCCACAAATTTTTTTTATCAACGCATTTTCTTTAACCCCTGTTTTGGCAGGCTCTTTTTTTTTCATTAAACACCTTCTATGAAAACTAAGACTATGGGGAGATATCCTTCTTGAAAAGCTAGAGCATGGTAGTTTTAGATTATTTTTATCATTCACCCATTAAGTACGGAAATCATTCTCTCAAGGCCACCTGAGCCAGTTTCCCAACACTTAGTCATTTTCATGGCTTTCTGCAAAGTTTATCCTGAAACCCTATTTTGGAAGATCCATAACTTCTTCCTCAGGAACCTTCAAGTCAATATGAAGATGTGGAAAGGTAGACAAAACACCCATATACAAAATGACCATATGGTGCGGTAATTTTATTCAACCCACAAGCGATGTCGGTCATTTCCCTGAGGCTACTTAGGCATATTTGCTACTTTGGTGTAAAAGCAACTTGAACCCTTGTTTTTGCAGGCTGTTAATTTTGTCATCAAACACATTCTGTGAAAAATAAGACTATGGAGAGCTATCTTTCTTAACAAGATAGAGCATGGTAGTTTCATATTATTTTAATCATTCACCCATTAGGTACGGCAAGCATTTTCTCAAGGCCACCTGAGCTAGTTTTCCAACACTTAGTCATTTTCAGGACTTTCCCCAAAGTTTATCCTGAAACCCTATTTTGGAAGATCCATAACTTCTTCCTCAGGAACTTTCAAGTCGATCTGAAGATGTGGACAGGTAGACAAAACACCCATCTATACAATGACCATATGGTGCGATAATTTTCTTCAACCCACAAACTATGGCAGGTATTTTCCTGAGGCCACTTAGGCAAATTTGCTACTTTGGTTTAAAAGCAACTTGAACCCCTGTTTTGGCAGGCTATTAATTTTGTCATCAAACGCCTTCTGTGAAAACTAAGACTATGTAGAGATATCCTTCTTAACAATCTAGATCATGGTAGTTTCAAATTATTTTTATCATTCACCCATTAGGTATGGTGGGCATTTTCCCAAGGCCACCTGAGCCAGTTTTCCAACACTTGGTTATTTTCAAGACTTTCTCAAGAATTTATCCTGAAACCCTATTTTGGTAGATCCATAATTTTTTCATCATATATGCTTAATACAAACCGAGATCATGTTTAGGTAGAAATATCAATAGAGTACAACTTGACCATATGCTGCGGGAATTTACTTTAATCTATGATTTATATGGCGGGTATTTTCTTGAGACTACTTCTAGGTAGTTTTACTTTCTCTGGTGCAAAACCTTGTTTTTGAAGACTTATAAGTTTTTCATACAATAGTGCTTATCATATTACTCTTGTTGGGTCTTGCTGTTATCTTTTTTTCAATGTATGTATTTAACTCTCAATTCTCATATCTTTTCATTCATTTGATTTTAGGTTTTAATTCCTTCAACATGGGAAATCGAAGGAATTGCGGAAAAAAACATGATCGCACCAGAACTGATGAAGAGGAAAAGAAAGAGAAAAAGCATGAAAATATGAGAAAGTTAAGAGAAAAAAGAGCAATTGAAATAAATGCGGAGGCACTTGGTGGTGATGAAGAAATGCAAAATGTGAACCTCGCACATGGTGGTGATGAAGGAATACAGATTGTTGAGGAACACATTGATGAAAGAAATGAAGAGCATGGAGGTGAGGAGGAAATGACAAATGTGGAGCAAACTATGGGTAGCGTCGATATTGAGCCCATGATTGGTGAGTAAATAAATTTTGATTTATGTTTATAATTTACTTTATAATATATGTAAACTTATATATATATATATATATATATATATATATATATATATATAT
>LPNX010945961.1:151016-259039 GCA_001517045.1 Pseudotsuga menziesii
AAAAAATGCAATGACATTATTGGGCATTAAAAATGTCAAAGAGGCTAAATCAAATGAGATTATATCACAAAATTTGACGTCGGTCCTTGCATCACTTTCAAAAAAAAATCTCATAATTACATGGTTGCTCGTAAATCTATTCTAACAGGGGTTGTGTCAAAAAAAAATATAAACAGTCGTTTGTTGTCTAATACTATAAGAATGTTAAAAACATCAAGAAAAAGTTTATGGAAGCATAAAAACGTTAGGGTTCAATTAAATGAGGATGATGAAGTTGCATGTTGGGGTGTTATGTGAGAGACAGGGTGAAAGAGTTTTGGCATTTAAACTCTCGTGTCTTACTAAATTAAAAGGATGTTGTGTGATGTCGTATATCGAAAGGAAACTATGAAAATCATGCCAAACACATAACAGAGATCACTCAAGTGGAAATGTTCAAAACTTTTATGGAGAGTAATGTTGATGTGAATATTTCCCTTAGCACATTTGTGAAGCTTAAACCATTGTATGTTAGGCCCATAGTTGTTCATGACACATGTTGTTGTCGATACCATGTATAATTTGAATTATATTATGAGACATTTCTAGATTTTGGCATGCAGTGTTGGCCAAATAACCCCCCTAATACGAGTGTTCGTGAATTTGTATCTAAAATACTATGTGCACGAGAGAATGATCAAGTATTCTATAAGAAACAATGCGTCGGGGGTAAAAAATGTGAGGAATGTTCTGATTTTTCCCTTTTTAATCCTAACTACCACATTGATGCAAACAATCCTCAAATATCAAATCCCATTGTGAAATGGAAGAGATATGAATATGTTGATTATACTCTTGTTACAGATTCAACATCAACATCAAGAAAGATTAATTTAGTTGAAAGTGATATCTCTTTGACAGATTTTATGAATTTGTTCAGGGATCAAATATATAAATATATCAAGCACTCTCACTCAGCACGATGGTAGAACTTACAGTTCAAGAAATCACGATATGTATTTGGAAAAAGAACAATATTATCCATTGTCGATTTTGCTGAAAATTACATTTTCACTCCGCAAAAGGAGATACAAAGTGAGTATTATCATTCAGATCAGGTGTCTATACTTGTTCATATTATGTATAGACATGTAGAGCTTGATGTCGATGGTTTTGATAGCAATGAAAATAATCGTGAAGTGATTAAGGAGCATCATTTCTACATTAGTGATGATCATACACATGATACATGTTTTGTCCAGCATTGTTTTGGTATTCTTTATAAAGAATTATCAAGATGAAAGATCACTTTTAAAGAACATTGGGTGTGGTCAGATGGTTGTGTTGGTCAATTTAAATCAGTGCAATCATTCTTATGGTTGTCTCACCTTTAAAGAAACACGGATGTTCTCCACACATGGATCTTTTTTGAAACGGGACATGGAAAATGAGAACATGATGGTGCTAGGGCCTACATGAAACGTGCACTCAGGCAATATCAAATGAATCACTCTGTTTCTCGCCTTACAAATTCAAACGATGTGGTTAATTGGTGCAAACAAAATTTGAGCCATGAATTCAATGAAAGGATGGATAATGTGAGAAGGTTTTTCTGGAATATTGTAATGGGTGATCTTGACAGATCAATTCAACATAATTGTACTACAATCCCGAAAAGAAGGGGCTTACACTCCATTAGGAGTAAAAAAATTACAAATATACACACAATCGAGAAACATAAGTACTCTTGCTTTTGTCTTGCATGTATTGATGATGTAGAGTCCCTGGATGAGTGTCAAAACCAGACTAACAAATTTGTAAAACCATGGAGGCACCAAGAATTGGCACCATTTCCCCCATTTGGAAATATCAGCGATGTAGAGCATGACAATGAAGCACTTGTGATTGACAAAGATTATGACATTGTTTCTGATTTGGTCAGAGAAGGTGATGTATTTCTTGTAATTGCATCGGTAGATAATCTAGAAAAGTGCATTATTATTTATTCAGATGCACTAGGTCAAAAAGCACGTTGATGCAAGAATTTAAAGACCCATCAAATTATACGTATGGTGTGGGTTCAATGGTTATAATGGGACATTTCTTTGCAGAAGTAAGGAAATGTAAATACCATATTGTTTTTCAAGACAATGAGTCAAATGTTATATGTGCTCAATACAGTCATTTAATCATAGCATCCTAGTTGCAGTTGAAGGAAGTGAAGAGTAGGAAAAATTCCAAGCATCGATAATAGAAATTGTCGATAGAAGATCATAATGCCATTCTTGATAACCACTGACACATTTCATATGAATCAAAAACACATCAAGGTTGATGAATTTTTGTTCTTTGATTCTAGGGTGGGTGGGAGGGAGGGGCCAAATGAGCTTCCGCCTTCACATTGTTGGCCTCATCAGTAGAGAATCTATATATAATTCTCAAAACTAAGAGAATCTCTTTATAACAATATTAATTTAAATATATATTATCGGTTTTGATAAAGCTAGATTCATATATATGTTCTTGATGTTGCTGATGTTTAAATGGATTTAAATATAAATATTGAGTTTGAACATTATGAAACAACATTTCTATTTCTAACTTGTTACATAGTTTTAAAACATAAGAAGGCACAATCTCATGATTTTGTATTACTAATTTAAAGATAACTAATGAAGATATAGTTCAACCTCAAGTTATCTCAAAGTTGAATTGAAATTCAACTACCACTAAACTGAAATGTGAATGTCTATAGTTGCTTTCAATTACGAAATTCATTTAGGTATAAAACATTTCATTCTTTATTAAATGTTTATTTAAGTTAAGAAATCAATTATATTATATCTAACATTTTCCTATGTTTTTATTTATAATTAATATATTAAATTTTGGGTTGCTACACTTAGAAACATTTTTCTCATTCTTATTGTTCACATATAGAGGGAAACACTTAAAGCAAAGGATTATGATATATTGAAACATTCTTTTCAACTTTATGTGAAGACAACCTTTTGTAATGTAGAAACGGAGGGCATTTACATGTAATGAAAATAAGTTGGATTGAGAACAAAATGAAAGAACATTAAGGATTACAACTCCATTACATATGGTTTCATTTTTATTAATATTTTGTTTCTACAAATAGAATGGTTACATACAATGATATCAATTTTAGCAACCTCCCTCTTAGACCTTCCTCAAAATTACTTAAGTTTTGTGTGCTCAAAGTGCTGATATATTCAATAGAAAAATACATTACCATAACCTTATTTTATGAGCATTAAAACCAATAGTCTATTTATATTTTCAATAGTTCTTGACTATAAGTTTGGTGTGCTCAAAGTGCTGATATATTCAATAGAAAAATCCATTACCGGAACCTTACTTTACGAGCATTAAAACCAATAGTCTATTTTTCTTTTCAATAGTTCTTGATTATAGATGATCAACTCATAGTATTGATGAGCCTATTCTTCCACCATGCTAGATATAAATTATAATGAACTACATTTCCTTATTTGAAAATATCATTTCCCTTTCTTTGTATTTATCATGTCTAACGGGTTTCCGCGACATTTAAATTATTAGTTCCTTTTGAAAAGTGTGTTCTATTGTAGGAGTGGAACCAATTATTGGTTTGAAAAATAAACTGTAGTTTATCTAGTAAAACAATAATAACCTATCGACAATGGCATTTTCAATATTTAAATGGGGATAAGGTCTCACCCAAAAATGATAAGAATTACAAAAAATGTTTACTTATACAGCTCATGAAAATAGATAATAATCATAAACCATGCACACCGTTAAGATTAAATTGCAAACAAGATTCATCCATGTAATATTCACAAATTTTTTACAATGGAAACCTTGTCATAGTCACAAGATAGGTTCATGCAATCTCCTTATATTATGTGCACTGAAGAAGATATTCAAACCCTAACTCTTATCTATTTCATCATGCTCATACATGCCAACCATAAACTCATCTTACATTCCTATATATGAGTTTCAAAAAGACAACAAAGTAGTTTTGAATAATTATAACTATTTATAATATGGACACATGATTTATCATGATACATTTTGATGCATTTATTATCTTGCTATGTTGGTCTTTTTGGTGCACTGAAAAAATAACTCATGCACATTCTCAAAACTTTGAAAATAGAGTCATGAAAAACAAGAACATTATGTTGCATGAATAGTGATGGTGATAAAATACAACAATTTTAGCTTCACAAATGTGTCAAGGGTGATCTTATCCCCATTATTTATGTCATGAAGATTCTAAAACAATTCCACTAACTTGGAATTAGTTTCATACTCATCTTTTCATATATGAAAGTGCACCATGCAGCCTTTTCATTCAGTGAAACATGAGCATGAAGATGGAAAAACACCTTTCACCTTATCCCTCATAGTATATGAAGGTCTATATTCATATGGAAGCTTAAAAAATTAACCCAACAACAAAGTTCATCATCTACATCTAATTGAACCATAAATATTTTATGCTTACACAATAAGAACACACTCATTGACATTAAATGCTTGTAACATTTACCTTGTTTTATTATTTGTATCCCTTGAAAATGAGTTTTGATCATAGCATTTACATTTCTGTATTGTCTTAAATTTTATTTGCAACCATGTTCTCAAATAAAACAAGGAGTGGTTCAAAATTCTACATGAATTATGTGTCAAAACCATACCAAAAAAATACATCCAAAATCATCATGATACAAATAAAAACGTTTTAATTGCGATCATTTATCATTTTACTATTAAAAAGGGGTCAAATTTACAAATACAGATTACCATTCAAATGTAACTGTTTAGATTCAACAAATTAATAATTACATATATGATCTAGTGCAGTCGTCATTTTGGATATCGCAGTTCAACCCTCATTCCAGATAATAACTGCAGTAAAGATGATCATAAGCTGTTGTACATGGTGCCAAAAAACTTGGATAATACACTACATAAAGATGATCATCAGTAGTACATGGCATTGAAAAGTTGCTAAACACTAAGACGATAAAACAATGTCAACAAAGTAAACACTGCATACATAACAAGAGGACCCTAAACCCAAAATTAGGTAAACCTAAACTATTGCAACATATGAAAGGAATAAAAACAACTTCAAAAGAGAAAACAAATAGAAAGAAAGCTAAAAAAAGTCCAGTTTGATCATCTCAATCATTGGTTTTTGCTGAAATAATCAACAATCAGCAATAAATCAGAAATACAAAAAACACACAGGAAGAATGTCGATAGTAGCAGAGGATGACAGTCAGCTATGGAAGCTCAGCTTTGTGGGTATGAATGTAATCCCATGGGCATGAAAAAGAGGGGACCAGGCCAAACAAATAAGGTTGTGATGGCATTTAGAGGACATTTGAGTGGCAGTAACATCTCCTACCATCATATACCATTTCCTAGGGATATATCATAGCAGGAATTAGAAGAGGCTGTTCTGAAATATTATAAACCAACAGTAGTGAGGGCACAAAATTTGAAGAATAGTGATAAAGTCTCACACCAACAAATCTGTAGGTAATAATACTTGAAGCAATTTGAATAGTGACAGACACCACCAGAGAAGGTGAACAGGGCATTCTTAATGGAAATTCACACATCTTGTATTGTATTGTGCAAACTATAGTGCTTTATAATCAGCGCAATCTTCAATTTCTAAGGATTTTGACTTTTATTAGAGATTGTTGGATGAATATCATTCTTTATGGTTCCATATGAGAGATCATGGATCTATCTTTTGGATGTTATTATTTCATGTTCGAGGGTTTTGAGCACAAACTCTACATAAGAGAGGCTCCCACACATTGTAATGGCTGTTGGAGAATTGGATAAACTACTATTGTGTTTGGCTTATACTTAATTTCTTATGAAGTCTATGTGAAGCAAATGTTTTCTACATGTGTGGCTAGCCATAATATTCATCTTATTGATTTTTTGTTGAAATCTTCTAGTAAATCTACTGCAATAAGGACTTAATGTCAGGCCATCTATATCATTGAAGGAGAGTGAATGAGGTGCTATCTATTCTTCTCTTTGTTGTTTTATATTCAAGTTGGAAACATTGATGTTATATCATTGCATTGAAATAATGCATGGTGTATTTCAGCTTGAAATAATATCTCTCCTTGTTAGAGAGCACCTAGATAAAGCCTACAAAAACTGTTAATTTCTAGCCATCTAATCTTTCTAGCCATCTAGAATTCATAGGTATATTTCTGCATGTATGCACAACATATTTACTCCCATTCATTCATATTTCTAGACCTCTTAGAAGCCCCAAGACTCCACATTCTGAATAGGGTTATTGGCACTAGTCACTCACCTCCAACCATCTTAAATAATTAGATTTAAACAAATCATTTAAATTTCTGTTTTACTAAAACAAATCTTCACTAAATAGTAAGCCTTCATTGCCTAAGCCACTATATCATCACTGCAGAAATGGCCTTGTAAAAAGAGGGATTTAGTAGCTCGATCATAGGTATTGAAGACACTTCCCCCATAACATAAAATCTATTTAAAGAGAATGCTACATACAACAAGTCGTTTCCATAATATCTCTATTGCTTCAATGAGATATTCCATCTTGTTGAGAGATTAGCTTTTGCCAAACAAAGCAATGAGACGTCAAAAATGGATGAAAGTCATCATTGAAATGTTCTCCTCCTTCAATAGTCCTAATAGATTTGATCTTGTGATCACTATGATTTTTCACAATGATTTAATTCCTTTAATTTCTTAAAGACTTCATCCTCGGAATGAATAATATATATCCAAAGGAAGTAGGAGAAATCATCAATGAAGGTAAGGAGACATATAGCCCCACCAAGCGAAGAAGCGGTCATAGGTGTGAAAATATCATTATAAACCAGCTCAAGAGGTTCAGAGACTTGTCCCCTAAATCCTTAGGAAAGAACTCATGACAGTGTTCCCCCAACATACATTTTTCACAGACACCCATACGTAGTTTAATATGCAGAATATCAATTGCCATCCTTAAACAAATCACATGTTGCAAGGTACCAAAGTTGATATGACCCAACCATTGAAGCCACAATTTGTTGGTGTCATCAACATTAGCAACTAGCAACTTCATCTTGAAGGAAATAAATATTTCCCCAATTTATACAGATGATAGGACCCATCACACTAACTGAAAGCAACCACTTTAAAACCATCATTCATGTCCTTGATAACCCATCAATTTGGTCAATACTTTGCCTTTTTGCTAGTGTGAGTCCAACAATGTATAGAAAGTAAATTTGGTCCTATTCTTGGAACATGAAGACCTTTTCCAAACTTGGAATTGTTGATAACATCCCCACATCCTAAAACTAGAAGGGGTGAGTCATCACCAATAACAGCTTCCCCATTGTACTTATGTTGATAGTTGGGAAGTAAGTGTTGGTTTTTGATCATATACCTAGTGGTTGTGGACTCATCAACCCATTCTTGTGGAGGGTTAGAGGACTAATATGCACTGTGAGAGTCATGACTCATCACCAATAACAACTTCCCCATTGTACTTATGTTGATAGTTGGGAAGTGAGTGTTGGATTTTGGTCTAAGGCTACAACAACAGACTACCATAACCTTGGTGGAGGCCACGGGTAGTAGCAGACCACTGCTCCAACCTTCATTAGAAGTCTAAGGCAGCAACAAAAGGTTTCTCCAACCCTCGGCGATGGTCTAAATTGGCAGCAACATCACTTACAAGTCACGGGCAATAGTTAACAGGATTCAGGCAATAGTTAACAAGATTTGGGTAGCAGATACAGGTCACGTGCCATTCACAGCAAAAGCAACACATCACAGTACATGTGGAAGCTAAGGAAACAATTGTAATCCTACTAGGCTTTATGCGCTTTTGGATAATTTTATGAACATTCATCTCAAAATTCTGAGATCAAATTTTCTTCTTTAATGTACAAACTCAGTCATCTCATTTAGAGGATGAATTTCTAATGCTTTGGGGGTTTTTTCCTTAAATGGTTTCCCCACGAAAAATCATGTGTTCAATTGTGTGATGCTTGGTTGACTCCTGTACTTATCTTTGTTGTTTACATTTCAAGATCTATCTCTATTACAGTCTGCAATTTTTTAAGAATATCATGCACATGTTAAAATCTCAACATAATATGCACTGTGAGGGTCCATTAGCCTCTGTTACCTTTATGTTCTAAGATAATGAATCATGACACTAGCATTGCCCTGAAAAAAGCACAGGAATTTTACACTGAAAGTAGAGATGGGTTTGCTACCCTAGAAGAGCATCTTTATGCACAAATACTACCCTTGTTGAAAAATAAAAAATAAAAACAAAGAAATTGTAGGAATTTCTAAATTGTAGAGTTTTAATGCAAAACAAAAATTTCATCTCTTAATAAGAGGTTTACCAGAGCTTAACCTTTTGAATTTTCAGCCTTACAACTGATATGAAATATAAACAAAACAACTACCAGCAGCAGCAAACTATATTTCAATTCTTAGCAACCCCAATCCACCATGAAATTCAAGTGAAAAGATACCAATATGTTCCACTAAGTTTCAGCACTTGGGTAATCTTACCATGCATATAACAGATCTGAAAACACCTAACCAGGTGTAAAAATAGCAGTAAATTTGCCCTTATATTCTTTGATTATGGTGTTAAATCACTTAACATATTCATCCTTAACTTATGTCAAATCACCAAGACATATAGTGCTGGAAATTACAAACCATAAAGAATATTGATGGTTGAAAATTAAATCTACAATTTACACAAGTATTGGACAACTAGAAACTAAATTAATATGAAATATCCATAAAGATGAAGTTCATGCACATACCATAGACTTATCACAAGGCTAGTACAATCTTCTAGCCCTCCAAAACCCTAGCTAGGGAAAATGATGAAAACCCTTGCTCAGAACAAGGAGATCCAACAACCATGCATCACACAAGAATGTCCTCCAAGGCAATACGTCTCCTCTTTTGGGTAAGATGTCTCCTCTTTTTCTTCTCTCACCAAGTATTGCCTAGGGTTTCTTCTCAAAATATTCATCTTTGAATATACAAGGGATGAAACCCTAACCCTAGTCTTCAATATGCTCTAACAAGCTCACCGTTCTAGGGATACATGTTCCAAAGCTCACCATAATCTCAGAATTTTTGCTTTTGTTGCATATACTTTGACTCTAAAAGAAAACTAAAGTAAACTGGATGCAAAATTTTATCTCGGAATGCAAAACAATACACTTGAATAATTTTGGTGTGTTAAAACCCAAGGTGAAACATCTTAGACTTTTTGGTTTTGTTGCATATACTTTGATTCTAAAAGAACAGTGGAGTAAACTGGATGCAAAATTTTAGCTCTGTAGGGTAGCTTGAGTGGTTGAGCACTTTGAGCTTTGGAAGGGATCAGGGTTAATCCCACAGGATAGCTGCCTCTATTGCATTCCTCACTCAATTTACCTACCAAGTCAGGTGCCATAATCTGCACCAACACGTTTACATCGGGTACCATCTATGAAATGCAGGTAAACTCACGTGGTTTTACTTAGAAAAAAAATTGGATGCAAAACATGGGCATTTGACTAGTTCCCTTGTGTGTTTTTTTATTTTACTACTGTGGTAGAGATCATTCAAAACATCATTACTTGCAAAGGTCTAAGATAATTTTCCATCCAATCCCATGACCAAAACAACAAGAAACTAAACATAACAACCTTTTAAAATGCTACATAACATAGCCATGACATTAACTATGCTACATAACCATGACATTAACCATGCTACATAACCATTGGCCATGCTACATAACATAACCATGCCATTAACCATGCTACATAACCATAACCATGCTCAAAATTTATGTTTGCCTCCAATTTCAAAACAAGTTCCACTACATGAAATTATAGATAAAACTCTTACCTCACAAATTTTGCAATTGTCTATGAAAAATATATCAGAAATATATCTTTGCTTTGGCTTGGGACTGTGCAAGTACTGGATTATTAGTGATTAGTTCACCAACCAAAATAATAATTTCCAATTTTCATATAGCAAACAATAAAAGATTTAACAAGATAAATCATTGAACAAAATCCTGGATTAACAGAGATTTTTTCACTAACCCAAAACAAAATTACAAATTTTCATCTCTTTCAACTTAACGCTCTGCTGGTCACTGCATTAATTTTAACGCTCTGTTGGTCATTGCATTAAGGTTGGTCCTTGAGATGTCATAGCATATTTCATGTACAAGAATGAATAAATAAAGTACAGGAGATACAACATTAAGGAATAACAACCATTATTTGAATCCCCCTTATACTCAGATAATTTTGAGTTTGATCTTGTCATCGAAGGGGCAAATCAAACAGGGTAAACCATATACGTACCTTGAGAAAGGGTTAAAGCAAAGCAAAACTAACCTTAGACTCTTAGTCAATAGAAAGAGAGGTTTCAATCAAAAGCACAGGCTTGAGTAATTTAGTCATGTCCAAAACAGTCATGCTAAGGACACACAGTCATTTAGCACAAGAGACACTCAGTCATATTGATACCCTTTGATGGTCATGTTGAGTAACTCATAGTTCACACTTGAAGAGTAACCTCATGGTCACTCCAGGGATAGAACCCAACACACATGAAAAACCCATAAGAACTAATGCTGAGAAAATCATGAAGTAAGTGACTTAGAAAAATGCAGAGACTCATACTGAGAACAAACATGAGGCAAGTGGTTGAGAAATATGTAGAGACTCACTTTACAAGATGAGATGTAAATAAAGAAAATGCAAAGATCAAGATCAGCCCATGAAAAAAGAATAAATCATAGAGGTAAAACTCAAAGCGTGAATGAACAAATCGCAGATCGTGAATGAACAATTCATAGAGGTAAAACTCAGCCCATGAAATGAACAAGACGCAGAGATAAAATCGTGGAGTGAAATCGCAAAGGAAAACTCAAGTGACAAACTCGCAGGCAAGAGGAGAAAATCAGATCGCAGAGGAGATAAGCCCTGCTGGAGAAACTGACGATAGCAGAGATTCCAGTGAGATAACAGACTGAGAACATGGTGAGATAACCCTAGGACCAAGTAAGAATAGGACCATGAGTCAACTGTTAAATTTTCATATGCTTAGCTAATACATCAGTATTTCATTTCATTTTCATAACAAAAGCATATAAGCAGGATCATTGAAAGAAACAGTATCACAAGAACAACACAGATTTATCCTGGGAAAACCCTAAATGGAAAAACCCAGCAAAAGCTTCCTCAATATAGATGCCCAAAAAGATAAAAGATAAAAACAACAAGGAGATCAAAGCCTGATCCTCCTCTTTCTCCATCTACTTCTCTCTCTCCACTAATGCGCTACACAAGTGAGAGTGTGTGCTCCAAATGAGGAGCGCTACACCTCTATTTATATTTCTCCATTCACTTTAATTATTCATTCTGACATGTAGGCTCGAGTTACACATGTAGGATCAAGTAACCACACTAGGGTGCTAATGACCCACCTTTACAATTAGAGGGGACTACCTCATGACTCTTATTAGTTCTTTCGATTAGAAGCATCAAGTACAAATTAATACAAGTGGTTCTCCTAGTAGGACCATCAGGGACCACAAAAGATACATATAGAATATTCTTCGAAGTTACAATATTTCAACACTCCCCCTTAACGAGAAGGGTGTTCTACAACAACATCAACAACAACAATAATAGGAGAGAGAGAGAGGACATCATCAACATCATCAGGGTAACACATCTATAAATCATTGGAAGCTTTTCAACATCATGTAGTCTTCATCTTCATTCTTCAGTCTTCAGCAACATCAACACTTTGACCGCTTCGATTAGCAACAATATTCAACACTTTGACCTTTCGATCAGCAACATCATCTTCAGCACTTTGACCTTTCGATCAGCAACAACATCTTCAGCATTTTTACATTTCAATCAGCAAGAACATCATCATCATATTCTGATCTTTCAAACAATGACATCATCATCATCATACTCTGATCTTTTGAACATCAACATCATTATACTCTGATCTTTCGAACAACAACATCATCATCATCATACTCTAATCTTTCGAACAGCAACATCATCATACTCTAATATTTCGAACAACAATATCATCATCATCATACCCTAATATTTTGATCAATATGTCATCATCATCATACTCTGATCTTTCGATCATCATCATCAACAACCTGCAATCCACAACACGAAGATGAAAGTCTTCGGATCACTTTTGGACCTAAGTCCAAGGATGATACAATCCTATCACATTTTCGACAATCAAAGTCACTGGATTGATTACGGGATAATCAGTCCCTATCACTTTAGGAGTAGGTCCAAGGATGATGCAATCCTACCGCATTCTCGACAACCAAAGTCACCGGATTGATTACGGGATAGTCAGTCCCTATGACATTAGGACTAGGTCCAAGGATGATGCAATCCTACCACATTCTCGGGGACCAAAGCCTCTGGATACCATTCTGAACCGAAGTTCAAGGATGATGCAATCTTGCCACATTCTCGGGGACTGAAGCCTCCGGATACCATTCTGAACCGAAGTCCAAGGATGATGCAATCCTGCCACATTCTCAGGGACCGAAGCCTCTGGATACCATTCTGAACCGAAGTTCAAGGATGATGCAATCCTACCACATTGTCAGGGACCGAAGCCTCTGGATACCATTCTGAACCAAAGTTCAAGGATGATGCAATCCCACTACATTCTCTAGCACCAAGGTCATCGAATCACTTTAGGGAAAATTCCCAGGGATGATACAATCCCACTACATTCTCGAGGACCGAAGTCACCGGATCTATTCTAGACAGATGTCCCAGGATGATACAATCCCTCTTCATTCTTGAGGACCGAGGTCACCGGATAAATTTAGGGCAAGTGTCCATGGATGATACAATCCCACTGCAACATCACTACTCCCCCTTTCGAGGAAGGTCTTTTCAAACAACACCAAGCTTGTCCCGAAAGTGTTCGAACTTTACCCAAGACAGAGGCTTTGTCAACACATCATCATCTAAACCATCATCATCTACATATTCAGTATGTGAATACTGAACTATCACCATTTGTATCTCCAGTATGTGAATACTGAAAGCATCATCACCTCTATATTCAGTATAGAAATACAGAATCACCATCATCTGCATCTACAATATGTAAATACTGAAACATCATCTATATCTTTAGTATGGGAATAATTAAACATCATCATCTGCATCTTATCTCGTATGTAGAAATAGCAGATTTCTATGTGTTACGATGGAACACAGGTTTCTCTATCATCACAACTCTAGTTATCACATAGAATCATTGTAGTATTCATCTTCATGTCAAAGAGACCTGATATCAGCTTCCGAATCCATATGAATTCACAACTTAGCAGAGCAATTTGCTCTGTATTCTACTTTAGCCATGCTACGAGAAACACTGGACTGTTTCCTGCTAAACCATGAACTCATAGCAGACCCCAAACAAAAGCATCTACCTGATGTGCTTTTCCTATCTGAGATACTTCTAGCCCAATCTGCATCTATATAGCCATACAATCTGTAGTCATGGTTTCCATCATAGTATAGACCAAAGTCTATAGTCCCTTTCAGACAGCTCATCACATGTTTTGCAGCTATTTGGTGAACACGTCTAGGTTGAACTAGATCCTGACTCAAGGTTTTCACAGCAAAACAAATGTCTGGTCTGGTATTTGTTAGATAAATTTAAGGACCCAATAATCTGTTTGTATTGAGTCACATCCACTAACTCTGATGAGTCATCAGCTAACAACTTCAGGTTGGAATCCATGGGTATGACCATGGCTTTGCATTCCAACATATCAAATCTTATCAAACTTTGCACTGCATACTTTCCCTGATTGAGAAATATTCCTTCATACTTCCAGACCTAGGAAATAAAGTATTAGACCAAGGTCTAAATTCTTCAACGAACTTCTTCTTGCATTCTACAATCTGTTTCTCATTCCCTATCAGAAATAGATAATCCAAATCTAGTAATAAAATGATAGGTTCATCTTCCACAACCTTGTAGTAAATGTTAGGATCAACTTTTAATCTTGGTAAAGCCCATGTTCGACAGGAAACTATCTATTCTTCCGGAGCTTGCTTCAGGCCATAAAGGGCCTTCTTCATCTTCCATATGTGAGTTCGTTTGTCTTCAACTTCAAATCCTTGTGACTATTTGATGAAAAACTCTTCCTCAATCATACCATTAAGGAAGACTTGTCTTTACTTAATAATGTACCTTGATTCCTGGAGTAAGTGTCTCTTCAGAATTAATTCCCTCTTTCTTATAGAAACCTCTAGCCACAAGTCTTTCCTTACTTCTATCAGCAACATATTTTATCTCGCAAATCCATTTGTAAGATACCACATTCTTGCTTTCTGGTTTGAGTACTATATCCCAAACATCATTCTAGTATTCTTTCATCATAACATCTTCCATGATTTCATCTTGTCAGATCATCAACATATCCTAGTCTTCTACATTCAACCTTGAAGGTTGGAACCCACTTTACTCTTGGTAAAGTCTTGATCCATTAGGAAGCTGTCCATCATGTTGTATGGCATGTCGAACTCAGATATCTTCTATAGTCACTCCCCCTGAAGTGGAGTATCATATTCCCTCTTCATTCTGTACAGGTGGTTCTATGCTTGATATATACTTGTCAATAGAGTATGTCATGTCATAGTCTGTTCTTTTTGAGGCAAATCACAAACCTTGCTTTGTGCACTTGTTCTTGTAGATCCATATGGAAGATACTATGTACTTCCCTTTATGTCTCAAAATTATATCGTATACATCATTCCCCATGATAAACTGTTATTCTTTGATCATAGCTTCTTTCATAGCATTCTTTTCTTCATCTTGAGTTATCTCTCGTACCCATGGTGGTCTTCATCCTTTGAGGTGGATCTACCGCTCTCTGAAGCTCTTTCTTTCGTCATGGTGTCTCTGACCCTGGGAGCTTCAGATTCATGTTTATTGGAGTGAATCTTGAATTGTCATCACTTGTTCTTTAGAACAAGTCTCATCCTTCTTTTCTTGTAGGACGTTGTACAGGACCTTTCCTACAATTCAAATGCACCAGTTGCATGGTTAGAACTATTTCGTAAAACATATGCATAGTGACAAATTCTTATGCATCATGCAATTATTTAGCCAATACAACATTCATCCATATCTCACAGAAACTTTCTAGATGCCTTCTACCATGACATCATTGAGATTGTGCACTAATCCAATATGTCAGCAAAGAGGTTTCATTCTAGATAAGTAGCAATGGAGAGTTGTATAGCACCATAAGCTACTTACCCATCACATGCATATTAGTAGTATACAGTCATTAATGCAAACAATCTATCATGCATAACACATCAACTAAATATAATCAAATGTATAACAAAACAATATCATGAAATGACAATTGAATACTTATCTTTTATTTGTTCCGTGGGTAGACTCCATCTTGATCATTCTGCTTTATCATCTTCTTCATTCATGAAATCATCATTTCTTATCCAAATGATAAGATGGATAAGAGGTTCGTCAAGAATTTAGTTCTTCATATTCCTCTTCGCTTGAGGGATCTTCTTTGAATGGTGAGAGCTTGATATTCAATTTGCTCCCATCCTTCTTCTTCTCTTCTTATGAGACGAGCTTCTTCTTCTTCCCAAAGTCCGTTGAAAGTAATTACTTCCTTCTGGAACACATTCCTCGAATGAATGAATCCCATGATCCTGGGAGGCCATTCAAGGTGTACATCACCACTACTACATTCTTCACTTCTTCTTTTACCACTACAAGTTGTTGTTTGATTTGAGAGACCCTTGTAAAGTATGACTGCATGGTCTCTGCATTCTGGATCTTCACATTCTTCAACTGGTTTCTTAAGGTCATATTCTGATTTTTGTTCTTCCCTTCAAATATCTTGGTCAAGGAATCAAACATATTTGGTGTCTTTAAGGAAGACACTTGTAGTACAAGTTGATCCGTGATTGAATCAACAATGATCTTCTCGGCCTTAATCAAGTTCTTCTTGTGTAAGGCTTTGAGGCTCATCTCCCTCTAGAACTGGAACCTCTCTACTCATGTAGGTGTCCAATTCATTTTCTTCAGAGATATCAAATACTTCCATGCTTGGAAATTTTCAACTTCACCAAGCTTATCATCAAGCTGATCTGATAGATCACTTTGAAATGAGAACCTCAAATGCAAATAGCAAAATATTAGATCTTACCTATTTGAGGTGTCCGTCCTGCTTCCAGAGCTGGCTGATCTAGGGCTTGTTAGAGAAACCCTAATTTTCAAAACTTGGAATCTTTTATATTTGATTACATAGAAATATAGATCTTTTCAAATGGAGCTGTCCAATGTACTCCTTTTCTAAAAACAGTGGAGGGAAGCTCCTGGAACAGGAAGCCCTAGTTTTCCAATTTCTTCTGCAGAAATGCCTGTCACTATTTCTATGATATCTCCGAAATTACTGTGCCTCTATGTCTAAAATTTTTCACTGAGGTAACCTCGCATATCCCTGATTCAACAACACATTTTTCATTAGAATTTGTTTCACAAATTGGGATTTATAATCCTTTTCCCGAGGTGACCTGTTACAGGACTGTTTAGAACAGTTAAGTTGTATGGCCTGCCACGTGTCACTATTTCCTCTTCTGGTTCTTAAATTCAGACCATAGAAAGTGAATTCTGTGCAATTTCCGAAACATCTTCATGAATTCCATTTGGACCTTTGTAGCCAAAGCTATATCAATTCTCCCCAGGTGTCCTGTTTATGGATGAATTTTGGAAGAGGATGGAACCCTAACTTTGAGGGATCATATCTACCAAAATATAGTGAATTTGAGGTGGAATTTTGGATACAGTGTACATCAGGATTTTATCTTCATCCTCTGCAATATTCAGCTCCTGAACCTTCTCCAATCTCAAGATATAGTGAATGTTCCAAAACGTAGAAGTTTTAGTATCTAGGGTTTGACTTTCCTGGAGTTTCACCCAACCAACAATCTTGATCCAGGCCTCTAAAATTTGATTTTGATCAGGAGAGAAATCCTATTCCAGGCTCACTCAAAAATTCCTCTTCAGTAAGAAGCCCTAATTTCTTTCAGGGAGAGAGAGAGGGCTATTTTGCCTTGTGAAAGCTATCATATTCATGGTGGCTCTGATACCATGTTAACTTTTCATATGCTTAGCTAATACATCAGTATTTGATTTCATTTTCATAACAAAAGCATATAAGTAGGATCACTGAAAGAAACAGTATCACAAGAACAACATAGATTTGTCCTGGGAAAATCCTAAAGGGAAAAACCCAGCAAAAGCTTCCTCAATATAAATGCCCAAAAAGATAAAAGGTAAAACCAACAAGGAGATCAAAGCCTGATCCTGCTCCTTCTCCAGCTACTTCTCTATCTCCACTAATGCACTACACAAGTGAGAGTGTGTGCTCCAAATGAGGAGCGCTACACCTCTATTTATATTCATCCATTCACTTTAATTATTCATTCTGACATGTAGTCTCGAGTTAATCATGTAGGCTCGAGTTACACATGTAGGCTCAAGTAACCACACTGGGGTGCTAATGACCCACCTTTACAATTAGAGGGGACTACCTCATGAATCTTATTAGTTCTTTGTATTAGAAGCATCGGGGTAGAAATTCATACAAGTGGTTCTCCCAGTAGGTCCATCGAGGACCACAAAAGATACATATAGAATATTCTTCAAAGTTACAATATTTCAACATCAACAACCACAAGAGAAAAGTGAACCATGAAGGTGGACAAACATTCAATTAGGACCAACAAGACCAAAGACTTTTCTCTCTCTCTAGGTACATAGTTTAACATATACTTTTGTCATCACTGTATAAGGGGAACATCCAAATGGATGGTACGCTCCTTTTGTCCTCAACCAACTTTTACAAGATAGATCATCCATACATGTCTATGGAGGAAACATAAAGAGACCAGTTCAGTATATCCAAGGAAGTGCTCAATGAAGTGTCCTAATATCAATACCCTCAGAGGAGAAATAGTGTCATCCTCAAGACATCCAATATGATGCTAAAAGACTCAATCATCCATCCTCAAAAATAAAGCAACCAAAAGGTTGAAGAGTAGGAGGTACAAGCTCTACTCTAGAAGAGTTGTAGCTTGTCTTCTCCAATAACTATTTACTCATAATTTTCAGTGAAGGAAAGTATTCCCACAACCATGAGGAGCACTTCCTTGGATATACTGTCTGCCCTCTTATTGTGTTCTCTAAAGACATGATGAAAGTCTAAAGTGTGAAAGAAATCCTTCAAATCCATAATGTTGTCACACCAACCATCCATATGGAGGGAAGAGAGAGTTTCCTTATCATCTAAGCCCAAAAACTATGCTAACAGCCAACTGTCATAAAATAGTGCATACCAGCTCAAAGTTTCCATGCGTGTGGGATAAAAACATTATCCAATGCTAGCACTTGAGTGAAGAAGACTACGAGTGAAACCCCCATAAGCAAGCAACACTGGGAACATGTCAAATCACCAACTAACTACATGAATATGTGTTCCCAAGCTTCCAAGTGTGAAGGACAAGAAAACAGTGAACTGCTAACTACTGAATACAATGAAAAGTACATATAATGAACGTGGAGAACTATTGATTTGCAACTAGAGAAGATCAATCTGAACCTTCGGACCAGAACACTAATGGATCCTAGTTTTCTGTGGGCTGAAAAGTCAAAATGAAAGTCAATATATGTATATATATATTCACAAGTTTGGGGACAAAATATACCAAAATTAATGAAATATGAACAAAAATAAATATCCATACTTGCATCACCAGTGGAAATTGTGAAACTAGAATTTCCTCAACATCTATATTTGTGCCACTAGCCTCTGTTTCTTCTGGGTCAAACAAATTCGTATCATCAGCATTGTCATCATTCATGAATTTGGTATACTGCATAAATTTCATATATTAAAAAAATTATATTTCATATAATAAATTTCATATATTATAGCATACTTACATACCATGCCCGTATTTTCATTTTGTCGAGCAACGACTCACTTATAATTGTCTCTACGATATGCTACATACCTCTCAAGCTCTAATCGACTCATACATTTCAAGCAATCATCAGAATAATCATCAAATGGGCCTGCATCCATAGTGGATGCAGATGAAATACTATGTAGGCCGATTTCCCCCCCTGTTAATGCATCCCCAACACGGTCTCGTATCTCTTCCCTCACCCCTCTTACTATTTGGGATGTTGTTTCCAAATCCTCTGGTAAAGATATGACTCTAGGATGTGGTTGTAGTAACAAAGGAATCGGACTCCTATAATGAACATCTTGTCATGCATTAGTTCGTTCATATCTACGACCTTTCTCAGCACCATAGAAACTGGATCCCATATTTGTATAGTTGGGGTCCATGTTAAACCGGAACTTTGCAATCAACATCTTAACAAAACACTGAGGAACCTTGTCACTATTTGGGAACTTCCCATATGCACACAAGAACCTCAAATAAATATGTGGTGTAATCAGTGGATCATTGAATATTGCATTCTTTAGATGTTTTTTTGTCTTCAGGCCGCAAGTCAAAACATGAAAATACCATTTATTTTGTGACAACTTTCTTTACATCTTCAAACTTGTGGCAACCCATCGCTGAAAATCGCCTCCTACGCATCATATCATGAAAAATATGGGTTGATGGTCCAAACCCATGATATGTCTCGATCAAACTATTTAGATTGTGCAAAACAATTTAGAGACATTGTTGAGTACCAAAAGAGAGATTTGAAGATTCAATTTCTTCCTTCAATCTCGAGGAATGCTCCTTCATCTCTTCCACAGTCAGCATAGCGATGTTTTATTCCTAAGGAGTCTCCTCAGGAACATCTCTAGGATGACTATAAAGAGGATCACATCTTTCATTTTGAGCATAATGATGCACCCGCCGACGTCTCCTTGTCTTGGGAGGTGGATTAGGATCAAGAGCAACAAATCCTATAATAATATGCGCATGCAAGTATTAAAATCTATATATATAATGTTTCAATCAAATTATACACATTTAAATAAAATGTGTTCATTAGAAATACCTGATGCATCATCTTGTGCCCCATCATTATTGTTAGAATGTCTAGAAGCCCTTATACAAAACCAAAAATTGGCAATCACATGTAAGTTAACAAGAAAAATCATCAAACAAGATTTCTAGTCAGAATGTACATGTAAACAACTTCTACCTGAAAATGGCGTATCTGAGGAATAAGACACTAAGTGTGTCCTATGTGTTTTTCCATTGGCCTTTGTAGACCCCTCAGACATATGTCTTTCATGCTTAGAGCCACCACCTGTGCATGTAACAAGATCTTAGAAAGACCAGGTAAAATAATATTTATTTATTTTCATATAGACTTGAGTATGAATTAAATAACAATTGAATTTACTTGACGATGACCTCATGGATTGTGGCTGCATAGTAGCCAAGATTAATTCAGCCTGAACTTTGTGAAGCTATGCATGATAATAATATTCCACATGTTAAAAAACATGCCAAACAAGAATTCCAGTTAGAATATATGAAAACAATATCTACCTGCCAATGGAATCCTATGTGTTTTTCCACCAACCCCTGTAGACCCCTCAGACAGACGTCTGTCATGCTGAGAGCCACCACCTGAGCACAACAAGATCTTAGATTTAGATGTGTAAAAGAAGATTTATTGTTATATATACTTGACTATGAATTGAATAACAATGAAATTTACCTAACGATGATCTCTGGGTCTGTCATTGCATAGTAGCGAAGCTTGCTTCACCCTCAAGCTATGAAGCTATGCATGATAAGAATTTTCCATAGATTAAAAAACATGCTAGACAAGAATTCTATTGAAAATGTACATGTAAACAATTTCTCTACCTGGAAATGGCGTATTTGAAGAATAAGACACTAAACGTGTCCTCTGTGTTTATCCATTGGCCCCTGTAGACCCCTCAGATAGACGTCTGTCATGTTGAGAGACACCTCCTTGGCACAACAACATCTTATATTTAGATGTGCAAAAGAAGATTTATTTATATATATACTTGACTATGAATTGACTAACAATGAAATTTACTTGACAATGACCTCTGGGTCTGTCACTGGATAGTAGCCAATCCTGCTTCACCCTGAAGCTATGAAGCTGTGCATGCTAAGAATTTGCCATATATTAAAAAACATGTCAAATTTAAATTTACCAAATTTAACATTGTGCACCTATGCATGATGAGAAATTCTCACATTAAAAGCATGTCAAAACATGTCAAAGAAGATACATATATTTCATATTAACAATTGAAAAGGTCAAATATGATCCCTTAAAGGTTGTGGCTCAAGTATTCCCAAATCCAGAACACCCCTAGTTAGAAAGAATGGCATTCTCTCAACCTTCACCCCCCTATCCCTTTTCTCTCATCAATTTGGTCAAATAATTCAAGGCATGCCTCCTCCATCTCAAGCCTCATCTAGCAACTAATAAGTACATGACAATTTTCCCCTTGATTTAGAATATGGGACCTTAGTTCTTACAACCAATGCAGGGAAAAGTAAACAACTGCTCAAAAAATATATGAAATCTAGAAGATATTTTGGTGTACATAGTTCATGAGGAGGAACAAGCACCACTATAACAAGAAAAAATAATTGATTGAATAGGAATGTTTGAATACAATGATTCCTTGATTGACATATTTAATGGGGCTGCAAGGTACACATCTAATGGTAGAGCTCCCTAAATGAACATCATGACACAAAATTCTATCCCCAAGGATGGTTATGCATCCCAAACTAGAGTGAAGCACATCACATGGTATTCGTTTGGAAGCCCTATAAAATTATGTTGTTGATTAAGAAACACATCTTACTTGGGATAAGAGAGGCTTTCTTGGATATCTCTTTCCCTTCTTTGCAAAAATGAGCACAAAACCAGAATGTGAAATCATTGGACATTTTGTTAGATACATGCCCCTATTCTTCAAAATTATAGGATGAAAGTGGTGTCTGAAAAATGTTGTTACCCTCCCCATTGGAGTTCAAATCCCACTTTCTGACATGTTTCCTCTTAGTGAGTTGAATGTTGATTAGTTGTACATAATCTATTCATGATTTGTTAACATGGTCTTGTTCCATGAACAATATAGGGTTTACGCTGAGTACCATCCTTGGAATGAGAGGAACCACCCAGGAGGTTCCCTCCCAAATATGTTTCCTGGAAAAGAAAAATGAGAAACATTTAGGGGACAAATTACCTAATATCACAAAAAATACCTAAATTCCTTTAAATATTAAATTAGATAAATTGGTCAGCTACCAAAAACATGAGCTTCAAGAGTATTTATTTCTACTTATCTTGCCATTGTGGCTTACACCCAAGATTACTATTTTCTACTTGAGTTTCAAGAGTATTTTTTTCTACTTGTCTTGCCACTATCTTTGAAATGTTCCTAAAAGTGACATACATGCAAACCCTAAAAATGACATGCATGCAAACCCTAAAAGTGACATGCATACCCTAAAAGTGACATGCATGCAAACCCTAAAAGTGGCATGCATGCAAACCCTAAAACTGACATGCAAAACCTAAAAGATATATAAGAAGGTTAGTTGAAGCAAAAGGGTATCATTGTTATTATTCATCTTTGGGAAACACGTTTTGGGAGCTTGTAGAGATACTTAGGGTTTAGGGCAGATTTCCTTGAAATATACAACCTAACCAATTGCTAGGGTGAATCATCCATATTCACTATTGTGTACTTCATTGATTGAATAGGAATTTTTGAATACAATGATTCCTTGAGTGACATATTTAATGGGTCAGCAAGATACACATCTAATGGTAGACCTCTCCAAATGAACATCATGACACAAAATTCAGTCCCCAAGGATGGTTATGCATCCCAAACTAGAGTGAAACACATCACGTGGTCTTCATTTTGAAACCCTATAAAATTATGTTGTTGATTAAGAAACACATCTTACTTGGGATAAGAGAGAGGCTTTCTTGGATATCTCTTTTCCTTCTTTGCAAAAATGAGCACAAAACCAAACTATGAAATCATTGGACATTTTGTTAGATACATGCCCCTATTCTCCAAAATTATAGGACAAAAGTGGTGTCTGAAAAAGTTGTTACCCTCGCCACTGGAGTTCAAATCCCACCTTTTGACATGTTTCCTCTTAGTGAGCTGAATGTTGATTAGCTATACATAATCTATTCATGAGTTGTTAACATGGCCTTTGAACAATATAGGGTTTACCCTGGGTACCATCCTTGGAATGAGAGGAACCGCCCAGGAGGTTGCCTCCTAAATATGTTACTTGGAAAAGGGTGAAATCATGAATCTGGGTGTCTATTTTTTTGGGGGGGGGTATGATAAAAGCAATGTTGTTTTTGCAAGTTTGTCAACTTCGAGCAAAGGAAAATTAGATTTGTATTTAGAATTTCATTTTGTAGTAAAAACAAAAGTTGTAGAGAATTGTGTTAGCTTTCTATCCGTTATTGTTTAGATTTTTTTATTAGCATTTGATATGTCATTTTTGTATGTGTTTGATAGTATGTTATTAATTAATGAAATTATGATAAATAGTCATGTTTTTTGACACCAGTTTATTCATTATTCAATTATTCTTCATTAAAAACAAAATATGTTATGATGATCTAGACAGATTGTACTAAAGGTTGTCTATAAGTTTGTATCCAACATCCACATGCAATAATTATTAGAATTTTTTGAAGTGGACTAATATGTAAAACTAGCATAAAACTGACATGTTTAGGTTGACACAACATCTTCCCTAATTTACAATTCAAAAAAAAAAAGTACCCTTTTGAAGACAAGACATCGATGTTTAGGACCATGATTTTTCCAAAATTTTTCATTGTGTCTTTAAGAAGTTATTGAATTTTCATTTCAATGAATTTAAATTTTGAAGCAATCCAGACACCTTATAAGAAATATAATAAATAAAATTAGTGGATCACACCAATTTGAACAAAATTCGCATCTATAGAAAGTAGATTGAATTATGCAATTAATGGTATTATTTGTGAAGAGAAATTGTAAGAATTTAATATGATCCGATCTCTCTGAAATTGGAAGAAGAGTCAGATATGGGATGGAATTCCATTTTTGAAATATTACAGTTTTTCGGCTGAAATCCTCAAATGTTCGGCCGAAAGTTAGATTTAATGTACAGAAAATAGTTCAGCCGAACTAATAGTTCGACCAAAAATCTTTATTGAATTTTTTCTGCCAGTCGGAAGAAAAACTTGAAACATTTTTTCCAAACACCATTTTGTTACATGAAATTGAAACATTTTTATGTTTTTACGAAACACCGTTTCAATTCTTTACTTATATGCATGAAGGCTCAATATTTTACACAATTATAGAAGAAGGAAGGCTCTATTTTCTGGTAAGTATTCTTAAAACTTATCTTTTAAGGTGAAGGCTATTTTTATTTGATACCAAACATTATTTTGAAAATTTGTTGTCTTTTTTTCTTTACGGAAGATGTTTCTGGAAAATATTTTATGGTACAATTTTTCTTAAAAATTCTGCACCAATTTAGTCTATGGTACATTTTAAAAAAAATATTTTGAACAATATTTTTATGGATATATTTACTTTTTATAACCTTTCCTTAAACGGGTTAATTATCAATTTTTAGTAGTCATCTTTTGGCCTTTTAACTGATAATTTATATTTAGTGAACGCGGCTTTGGTTAATTATACTTTTATAACATTTAAATTAACTGTAATTTTTTTTTAATTCACGTGGCCTAGAAGTGCCAAATTTGGTTGATAACCTTCCTTGTAGCCATTATCACTACTTTTTGTAGTCATATTGTTTGAGGTGGATGACTCTTACTTTTATTGTATTTTCTAAGGTGAATTTTTTTCTTTGATGATTAAGATTATCTCGAGGCAATTTATTCTAATTTGAAGGTATACATTGAATAATCATGGAAAAAAAAAAACGCGAAAGAGGAAATGTGATCACACTTGAGATGATGCCTTACATAATGAAAAGCAAAAACTCAGATACCATGAAAAAAGAAACAAAATAATACAAATATTGAAGACATCGCTAATGATGATGTAACTAGAGACTTGGATCAAAATGTTGATGATATGAATGTTCAAAATCAAACTCAAGAATAAATTGAACCAGGTATGTACGAATATTGTAAATTTGTTTAAAATGTAGTAACGGGTTTTTGTAAATGATGTATTTTTTAATATAATTTCCAAATGCAGATACAAATGTTGAAGATGTTGAAGACATTGAAGAATCACAAAACGATGCATATATTCAATCCAATAGAGGTAATATTATATATATATTTGTTATTAAAATATTTTAAGCCATGTAATTATAATCATAATTACGAGTCATATTTTTATGATTCAAGTTAAGTATATTTGAAATATTCTAAATTAAAATTGAAATTGAAATATATATAGGTGGCTTCATCATTGACGATGACATGTTACAAAATTTTGATAAATAAAAATTTGGAAACATGAAACCTGACCATATTGTATGATATCGTGTTGAAAAGATGCATGAACAATTTCTGGAAAAAGAATCAGTGGCAACACAAGCTCAAATTTTGAGGTGATTGTTAGTCTCCAAGAATTTGAAGGAAGCTTGGTCATTATTGGGTATTCAAAATAAGACAAAAGATTCAAAGGTGAAGTAAAATGTGTTCGAAAATATAGCCAATGCAATAAAAACGATTGGAAAATCCAGAAAGAAAGATACTAGTGCTGCATGTAGAATAATACAAACATCGATTATTTCATCTAGTAGTAGACAAAAACGTTTGACAACGCAGATCACAAAGGTTCTCGAAAATTCACGGAAAACATTGTATAAATATAAAAATTTTTGATTACAAATAGATGCAAATGATGAGCTTGCTTGTTGGGCAATTATTTGTAGACAACCCTATAAAGATAGGGTCGGTGAACAAGTTAAAGCTATGATGCATGACTATTGGGTGGAAAATTATCGTGTTTCACCAAATGCAAGAGACGTGATACGATGTATAATATCTCGAAATCAATATGAAATCCATCCAAAACATATATTGGAGATGAATCAAATACAATTTTTCAATAAATTCGAATATGAACATAGTGAATTTGTTAGAATAATCAACCCATAGTTAGCTACCTTAGACATTAATTTAATTATTTTTGTCTTATTTTCCTAGTTCATGTGTCCCACCTTATGCAAGTTGTCAATTACCTATCCATAGTGGTCCAACTTGCCTAATTTGAACCATGTAGCGCTTGGAAAACCTCAAGGAATCAATTCTACTTTATTCCTGGTCTCCTAGGCGCCCTTCTGTTTTTTCTGCTTTATTGCCCGCTTTTTCAGTGCTTTAAGGCAATAGGGAAAGTTTGACTAGGTGAGGTGAACTAGTTTTTTGTCCTCTTCATCCTCCACTCTTTTCTCCTTGTAAAAGCATGTATGAGTTGTCATTCCATCACTCTTTATCTTGCCTAAGCACTTTTGTCAATTCGTGAGCTCCATGACTGATTTGGGATCGGCTTTTTGCACCTATGGGGGATTTGATTAATTTTAGTAAGCCTGCTTAATGCTAGATTCGAATTGCTCCTCATGCATTCGAATCCATTATGTAATTATTTAATGAAGCAACCTATTATGTTATAGGGTTGGCTATTGTACACTTATTCAATACAGTTTAGTGTTCAGCTCATTATTCAGTCTCTTTTGTGAGTGATTTTGCATGTTCAATTGATAATTGTTGTGAGTAAAATTAATCTATCACTGGGTTCAATTTCCACAGAATTGAATCTGTCAATCAATACATTTGTACAACAGAAGCCATGGTATGTTAGACCTATCACTATTCACGACACATGTTGTTGTCACTATCATGTTGAGTTTGAATTATATTATGACACATTGCTTTGGTTTGGTAAAACATTTTGGTCGAATTCACCTCCTTCCACAATTCATGCTTTTATATCTGAAATTCTATGTAAAAGAGATAGTCATGATATTTTTTACAAAAAAATGTGTCGGTGGAAAGAAATGTGATAATTGTGGAATTCTAGGTTTATTCCACCATAAATATCCTATTGATATTAACGATCAGTCATTGTCAAATATCATAGTTTATTGGAAGAGATATGAATATGTCACGTATTCCCACAATTCTACTAGTTCTTCAAATGCTCTTTCGAAAAGAATAGATTTACAAGAAGATAAAATCAATGCTACAGAGTTTTTGAAGAAGTTTGAAAAAGAAATTTATAAATACATAAAACATTCACATAGAGCACAATAGAAAGACTTGCAATTCAAACAATCACGTGATGTTTTTCCACAAGGGACTATTTTTTATGTGGTTGATTTCGCAGAGAATTACACATTTGAAGCACAAAAAGAAATACAGAGTGAATATTATCATTTTGACCAAGTTTCTATATTTGTCCATGTTCTATATAGACATGCTCAACAAAATGTTGATGATACAGAAAGAATGAATGACAATTGACATGTGATCAAGGAATATCATTTCTATATCAGCGATGACCACATGCATGATACACATTATGTACAACCTTGTTTTGATATTATTTATGGTTCATTGAAAACATGTGGATTTGTAATGAATGAACATTGGATATGGTCAGATGGATGTGTAGGGAAATTTAAATCTTCACGATCATTCTTCTGGCTATGTCTCCTTCATAAAAAAAACAAATATGAAACATCGTTGGAATTTTTTTGAAACTGGTCATGGAAAAGGGGAGCACGATGGTGGTGGGCATGTGTAAAACGAGCACTTCAAAGGTATCAAATGAACCATTCTTCCGATCAATTTGTGTGTGCTAATCAAGTTGTTCAATGGTGTCATTTAAATCTCAGCCATTATTACAATCACTAATCAAAAGATGTGCACAGGTATGGACTTTGTTTTCAAAACAGAATTATTCAACTTAGAAAGACTTTAATATGTACATCTACTAACATTTTATTCACATGTACACGTAAAATTGTTTATGTTGGACATGTTTTTTTGGCATATTGGAGTCCAAGATATAGACAGATCAATCCCATATGATGCTAGCACTATTCATGGAACTCAATATTTACACTCAATCAAAACAAAAACCTTCCAAAATGTGTTTTCATTTGATAGTAGGAAGCTAACATGCTTTTGTCCTATTTGCATGGAGGACACAGAATCAATAGAGAATTGTGAAAACATCAATGAGAATCATGTTAAACCTTGGAAACACAACGAAATTAATTTAAAATGAAAAATGCCACTCGCAAGCTTCGAAGAATTGGAATCAGAGGACATTGCAATATCAACTGATGGTGATAGAATTTCTGATTTGGCTAGAGAAGGTAATTTTATGTATATACTAAACTCTACATTTTTCAACTTTTATTTTAAAGTTTCTTTTGACAAATTCAATGTTCTTAATTATGTGTAGGAGATGTATTTGCTATGGTTGCACCCATAGACAACAATGAAAACATGATATATTATTTGATGCGATGCATAGAGAGAAAGATGAAATTATTGGAGGACTATGATGACAAAGGTTTTATATATGAAAGAGGGTCAATTCTATTAAAAGGTTATTTTTTTCAAGAAACATATCAAAATGAAAGGGACATTCACTTTAAAGACTATCAACCTAATGTCATATGCTGCCAATATAGTCATTTGGTATGCACAACTCGCATAAAGTTGATAGAAGTTAAATCAAATAAAAAATTGAAAGCTAGAAGATGGAATATGTCAAAAGTTGATCATGAATGAATAATTGAAGATGTGATTCCTTTAAGATATTGTTTCTAATTTGAATCGTGTTGAACATGATACATACTTTTTACATGAAGGACATCTTCATTGGTTTTATAATTGTGACACTCAAATAGAGTGATTATTGATAAGTTCTGAGCTATATTGTTTCGATGAAATTTTAAGCACATTCGTTATGAAATTGTCAAATTATGAGATCTGTGCCATTTTTAAACTTAAATATGATAGACTATTATATTAGATTGTTAAACTTATGTACATGTCAAATTTATCAATTTTACTTAAATATGATACCAAGTTCTTACATTGTTGAGCTTATGTTCACCAAATTAAAGAAACTTATAAAATAGTGTTCTTGCATTGTTGAGCTTATAGATCATTGTTCTTAGATTGTTTAGTGTATGTATATATCAAATTGATGTAAATTATATGATATATTGTTCTTGGACTGTTCAACATATGTACATCAAAATGATCTATATTAATTTTATAACAAAATTGATATGTACAATTGTATAAATTCATAGCATACAAACATTCAATATTAACATTACTAAATATTAAAAATCATTACTAATGATTAAAAATCATTTAGACACAAGTACTAAATATTGAACATTACCAAATATTACTAGCTATATATTACCAAATATTTAGACACAAACTTACCAAATATTGAACAATACTAGAGAATTTAATATTGAACATTACTAGAGCATTAAATATTGAACATTACTAATGATTAAATCCTACAAGCTTCACACTTATTCTTTTTTCTACTAGCCACATTTTATTTATCTTATAAACAAAACCATTACTTCATAAATCTAGTGAGCATCACTTAATATTTCCATAGATTAGGTAGAAGTACCTTCCCTTTTCTACAGGAAAAGGTTTAATTCTCTTTCTCCAATGTTGCCATGCAAAAGTTCCTTCCATTTACTAAACAAACAAAGGAAAGGAATGGCCAAAATTGCAGAGGTTAGATTTAGAATTCAATCCAAATATGCCAATGTAACTAAACATTTTTCTCAACAAAATATATTTGGCCCATCAAGAAAACACAAATTTAGAGCATTTTTAAACACAAATGGTTGAATTTTTACTTTATTTATCATCTTCCATACATCCATTGTATCTAAACAGTCACAATTAAATATTAGATTTTC
This sequence comes from Pseudotsuga menziesii, assembly GCA_001517045.1. Classification (NCBI taxonomy): domain Eukaryota; kingdom Viridiplantae; phylum Streptophyta; class Pinopsida; order Pinales; family Pinaceae; genus Pseudotsuga; species Pseudotsuga menziesii. The sequence continues at coordinate 181,157 of LPNX010945961.1, forward strand.
CAATTTTAAATCCATCTCATCCAAAATACCATAATACATTAAAGACCATTTTCTTGTCTATGATAGTTAACTGTTTGATCAACACTAAATATAGCCTCTTAGTATTCTTGGCCAAAATTTACTTTAAGATTACAAACTTTGAGCACCTTCCTGAACATGAGCATGAATATCTGTGAGTCTAATATATCATGTTGTATCAAAGGTCCAAAACTAGGTTGTAATGACAATTTCCCACCCAATGATGTCACTAAGCTCCTTAAAGTCTTTGAAAATTTCATGCAAAACAAAAATGTACACTTATAACTTACATTTATGGGACATTAAAATTGTTTGTTCATTAAAACTTGAAGTTGATCTAAACTTCACAAAAGTAGATTTTTTAGCAAGACCCTCCAAATGTGGGACAATTCCTTCTAATGTTGACTGCTATCTCAAACATAACCATGAAAACAACCTTCTAGGAAATTCACCATGATATGAGGACAATAGAGGGTGAAAGAAACCCTCCAAAGGAAGACTTTCCCTCCAAGTATGGTCTACAACATTGTCAAAGTGGGATGTCTCAACCCAAAAGGCTCCATAACCTGCAAAATGACCTCTAAAAGGTGCCTGGACATGCATACAAAATGATTTCTGCAAGATGAGTGTTCTATTGAATCTAGGAGGCCCACTTTTCATTTATCATTTGAGGGTGAAACAATCCACAAATCACCCTTTATTATTTGTTTAAAGTTGATCTAGGGATATCATTAGGATTCATGGGTTGAAAGCTAAACAGGTTTCCCCATGATAATTTACACATTAGGCATATGTGGATAAACCCTTATTCTTGTTCACTAAATGTGTGTGCTCTAAGAAATTTAGGGTTCAAAGAGCAAGTAATAACCCTCCAAATACCATATTTCTTACCAGTCATTAATGTTGTTCATGTGATGTAAAACATATCCCTAAACCATCCAACTACTTTAGGTCTTCAAGCTGCCAAAGAATTGAGTTAGCTACTACGTAAGAGTTGATTTGTTTCTACTAAAAAATTCATATTTCTTGGTAAATTTCCTTTATATTCATTTATTTTGGACTATGCATTTATGAGAATATTGCATCCATTATACCTGAAATTTTAATTTAAGATGCATTCATTATATTCCTAAAGATACAACAGAATCTTCACTAGTATTTTCTAACTTAATATCATGTATTTTGAGACTGCAATGACCACAAATCTATACTTGGAGGCTTCCCAAAATATCTGTCCCAAATATTCTACAGGGTTTGGTAGATTCAAACAAACAACATGCTAAATGCTACAAGTATATCATTGGTTATTCTACCAAAGTTTTCCTAGAATTAAACCATTGTGGTGTTCTTCCTTGTCCCATTTATGTTGTTAGATAAAGTTACATGAAATAATAAGTTGTAACAACCTCCATAAGGTACACTTGTTCCACATTACAACTACCAATTGTTAACCATAACCACTAGCATCTAGGCTAGCACCACAATATCAAGCAAAAATCCAATATCAAATGCATCCCCTACTGTTGAAATTGTGAAAAAATTCACAAGTGAACACCCTTGCATGATGAGGGATAATACTTTGCATAGAAACATCAAAGTGCTAGGTGTAATCATACAACCAATGTAGTCATGCTAGCACTTTATCAATTACATATATTTTTCCCTTTTGTTTGATGATCAAATAAAACAAATCCACTTAAAAAATGAGATGGCATATGGTGGAATGTCTATGAGTGCTATGTTGAAATATGTAGCAGTGTCATGAGAAAAACCAAATATACCAAACCCATGCTAATTATTACATAAATCCATACAAGAAGACTCTATCCATTGATGGACATGGCTAATATAATTTTCTATCCATGAAATCCTACAAGCTTAACACTAAAAAATTTCACAGGTGATGTGACTAAAATCACAATGCAGTAACATGTTGTAACATTGCAATTATGTTGAGAAATGCATTCTACAACGTAGGTGGGGGAATATATTCAACTCTTCATCGATATGTATAACATCAACACCAATTGGTTTAATGTAAATTCTTTATTTTTTAACAAATTAATGTTCACTGAGATCGACCAGATTTAAACAAATTAAAAATCTAGTATATATCTCATCAAACACATCTTAAGATACTAATTAAATTAAATCATTTAAAACCAAAAACTTCCAAAAACAATATATATATGAATGGTCCAAAATTATATATATGTTTAAAATATATAAGTTAAACTGATAAGTTTAAGTTTAAATTTTTGACATGGAATATGTCAAATCAACAAGTCCACATGTATAAAAGCATATATAACTATGTAAGATCCATTATATGGATATCACTCTCCACATTCTCTACACGATTGACCTATATAACACATGCAACACATAATTAAGCTTCAATATATAAATTTTATACTGTAAATAAACTTAAATAAAAATACAATTTGAAGTTAAAATAATAAAAACGATTGACCTATATAACACATGCAACATATAATTAAGCTTCAATATATAATTTTTATGCTGTAAATAAACTTAAATAAAAATACAATTTGAAGTTAAAATAATAAAAATGAATAAATATACTTGACTGCCAACACCCAAAGAGGTCACCACATTCACAACCATGGAAGGCTGTACAATATGTTTACCCACCTACAATTAAAATACCATTACTTAAACATTTAAAACATGTAATTTAAATGTAACTTAATTCAAATTTAAATAAAATATCAATTTTTTTTAATCATTAAAAAAACATTTAATCATTACTAAAACATTTGAAAGGTGCTTGATTTACCTCCAAATCTTGGGAGACACTAGGAATGTCTCCCAATATTGATGATGAGAGGGGCCCAATGCCCATGGTCTTAGGTGACAGGATCGGAACCTATGAACACAAACAAAATTTCAATCTTGAAAAAAAATGTGTCATGTCAATAATAAGAACATATAAGTTTATAGATATTTATGTAATGTACCTCTTTCAATGGCCCTAGGTTAACACTAGAGTCGACCATATAATCACGTTCATCCAACATTTGGGCGAACTACAATTCAAATCAGTTCATTATATATTTAGATAAGCTAACAAAATGGGATTTAACAATGATGAGGAAAACATAAAATTTCTCACATACCTCCCCCCTCCCTCCTTCCTCGCAATGGAGTAAATCAAACAATCCATCTCGACAATGTTTTGCATATGCCTTGGCATCTTCAAGGCTCATTGAATATACCTAACTGTCTATTTGATAAGAAAAATGTGCACGAGAACGAGCACGTGCTCTATGTCGATCCATGCCCACATCAACAGCCATTAGAGCAGATGGTAAGTTGTCTCCTATGACGGTTCTAACCTCTAGACCAACCTGAGAGGGCACCTCCATCTCTTATAATAATGTAATAAGTCTCCGTGGTAGAGGCACCAAACGAGGTGTAGGCTTAGGCAATAATGTATCGCGATAGGCTCCTTCTTTTTCATATGTCCTACCTTTTCCAACCCCGTAAAATTTGGACACATCTGTGTAATCTGGCTTCATGTTTTAAAAAAACTCCACATAAAAAAATATCACAAAATAATGTGGCACTTCATCATTCCATGGCAATCTACCATAGGCAGCCAAGAATCTATCATATAAATGGTGTTCAATCTCGGGGTGCTTGAAATATTGCACCTTTAACATCTTCCGCTTCGGTCCTTCTTTAAAATTAAACATTGAAATGGCATCTTCTTTTGATACCCTCTTCTCTACATCAACCCACTTGTCAAGACCCATCACCTGAGCCCTTCGCATTCGCATCATAATGTGGCACTTCATCATTCCATGGCAATCTACCATAGGCAGCCAAGAATCTATCATATAAATGGTGTTCAATCTCGGGGTGCTTGAAATATTGCACCTTTAACATCTTCCGCTTCGGTCCTTCTTTAAAATTAAACATTGAAATGGCATCTTCTTTTGATACCCTCTTCTCTACATCAACCCACTTGTCAGGACCCATCACCTGAGCCCTTCGCATTCACATAAAGTGAATAAAACAATCTGTTGTTGGCCCAACAGTTCTATAGGCACCAATAAACTTTCCTAAAGATTCCAAAAGTATTTTCAAGTTTTACCGACTCTCTGTTGGGAGTTCCAAGCTAGCAATATCATCCCTCAATTTTTTATAGTGGGATGTAAATTGTTCAAGGGTGATAGAAATTTCTTCATTTACCCAAGGAAGAGAATCGGGTATATCTAAAGGATAAATGGTGATGGGTTGACAACCATGTGCTTGTTCAGTAGTAGCCCTTCGCCGACCTTGACCCTTTCTCCGAGCATTTACATGACCTTGCTATTGGTCCCTTGCAATATCCTTAGCATCTCCACCCTCATTTTCTCCAAATGCATAACCCTCATTTTCTCTGAATGCATCATCACCCTTATCAGAACCATGATCCTCTACATTTACACTTGTAATCATGTATAATTTAGTACATAAAGAGACAAGCATATAAATACACATGCAAATTAGTAATTTATTTAAATAGATTATATATATGTAACATATTACCAATAAAATGTTGATGGTCCATTGGTCGTTCTCTAAAATAATGACCAGAAGAGGGAAAACAGTCATGAGATGATGAATCAAACAATTGACCAGACAAAGAAGCTTGGCCACTCTCACGAGACTATCTATTACGTCGTGTCTCTACAAAGAAAAATGCTAATGAAACTTAGTAAAATCAATGAACAATACTTGAAACAAATATAAATATTCACGCATACTCATAAATTTTGCATGTGCATAAATTTCAACAACATACCTAATGTGTCTCGATATAATATGTTATAATCTCTAGATGATTCATACCATATTCGAGAGCGAACATTTAAAGGTCTTTTAGTAGATGTAGGTGTGGTATTATGCGTCCTTGTCTCAAATGTCTTTGTACATATTTGACTCAAAGAATGAGTGACAACCTTGTCTTGAACCATCTCTACTATATATCTCCTATAAACATCAAAATAAGCACCAATGAACTAATGTAGTTTAGCCCATAGAAAGTTTTTGAGGACAAGAAAAAAACAATTGAATATACTTATTGTGTATAAAACATAATACGATCAATCCACATCAAGTTATTAAACTTGTGGAAATGCTAGTGACGAAAAAAGAAAGAATTTAGAGCCTTTTGACCCCTTGGACTGAACATGGACAACACATTTGGTTTTACTCTCAAAAGTACTTGGCTTAGTGTCTTTGTTGACTGCCCCTTTGGTGTGATGAAGTCTCCACCATCTAGGGTTTTATGCCCATGGGATGGTGCTCCAGGGCACACCTTTGTTGGAACAACCTACTATGTAACATGAACAACCAACATAAATTGATAGAACATACAATTGAACAATAGAAAAATATAAGATCTTAAAATATTGAACCAAGCATATGCAAAATATCATGATATCATTATTCATAGTTGTCATGGTAGGAAATTATCCTTGATTGGGGACACAAAAACTTCTAATAGGGACACAAGACATTTCTAATTAAGGGCCACACAATCTAGTTTTCTTGGGTTGTTCCTAAAACTTCAAATGTGTAACAGAGCCTCCCTATGTAACAAAGTCTTTTATCAATCTATGAACATATTAGTAATACCTTGCACAAACAATTAAAAACAAATATTTGATCAAATTAAATTTGGTTTTTCACATAAGATTCGATATGTGTTGAGATCTTCAACAACGGTTTATCGTACAAGATAATACTACAAAGGAAAGTTTTTAGATTATGAGAATACCACTTTTCATTGTTGGCTCTCCCAACAATTGGACATCTTCAAGATTATTTTTTTCAAGAGCAAGGTCACCCAAAAGGGAAAAAGGGACATAATCAAAAGTCATGTGAGTAACCATTCTCAGAGGATGTAGATGGTTAGAATGCATAAAATCAATGAAAAACAATTACTAATAAGGATATCAATCTTAAATGTTATAACCGTATAGGGTGGAAAATGTAAAATGTTAAAATGTTATCAACCGTATAATGCTGGAAAATGTTAAAATGTTATAACCGTATATGGCTATGGAACTGAATGCTTGCCATGAAATGCCCCCCCTTATACAATATGAAGTTATGAACTATTTGCATGTGGTTGTGGAGAAAGGGCTTATAAAAAAGGCATTGTGGAAGAATGCACAAGGTATCCATATGTTTGAAATAACTTATTAGCATAGATTGAGGTTTTGTTATATATACTTTCAATTCAGCCCTAGTATAAAATTAGTAATGTTTTCTCAATAGAAAACAGTCTTGAATCAAAGAATTGATCTGGAAGTGTGCCTTCTACGAGGAAAAGATCCCACAATTTATTTAGACACCGTTTGCCTTGGAGTTGTCTCGCTTTGGTTTATTCACCTAAAAGGAGTGTGGCAACCATAAAAAACCATTCATAAAAGTCACATAATTTCTCTATTAAATTAATGTTATAAAAGCAAGTTGTCGAGTTCATCTTGGTAGAAAGTCAATCTGTTTGTAGAATTCATGAGAGTCACATAATTTCTTACATTTGAAGAGCTCACTGTGAGATGCTAATATGTTTGCACAGAGTAAACTCTCCGAAGGTTTCATAGGTAATAAGAAAAAATATTACATCTATTTGGACTCTTTAGGACAACGAGCATGAGCATCATCCTATTAGGAGAATAATGCAATTTTATACTTGCGAACAAGAAGCAACTTCCACAAATGAAGGTTTTTTTACTACTGAATGAACTCTAAGCTAGGATTTTGAATAATGATGCTATTTGGGATCCTTAAATTCTAATTCTGATAAAAACTATTTCAGTTTGGGCATATAAGGAAGGCATAAAAGCCCATAATGATGAGTTATGCTATCAAAATTTGTGGCTTGAGTGGTGTATGCTAACAGAGGTTTGTCTCCTATTTATACCTTTACCATGATGTAGGATTCAAGGTGCAAGCTTGGTTATACTAGGAAGCTTGGTTGGTTCTTAGTAATAGCTTGTAGTGGTGGCAAGATTTATTAGGATATGAAGTTATAGGTTATATAGGTCATAGAGAGGCTTTAATTTTGAGTTAGAGGCAATGGTCCCTTCAGTCATAGGTTGCTTGCTAATTCAGAGCTCTGATACTTTCCTATTTTCCATAAATATATAAAGGATTAAACCCTGCTTAAGTTTCAAAAATATTATTATACTAACAGTTGTTTAAGGATTTCTTTATGTATTCTAGAGTGAAAGTCTAGGAGCTTAATCACTTCACCTTTTATTTAAAGTATCAAATGATGATATACGAAGAAAAAATTACAAAACCTAAATGATGCTACATGCATACAGAACTGATAAGAAAATCAAAACGAAGTTCCTTGCATGAAGCACTTATGTGGGAATACATGGTAACATATTTAAATTATGGGGAACTAAATTTGAATGGAAGGTGATATCAAAGTTAAGCATCCATGTGTAAGCTATGAACTGAAATAAAGGCCACGAATCGTACCTTATGAATTTGCACCACTGCGAAGCCATGAATGTAGCAACAACACCACCTCGTATTCATGGAACCGCTCCACCACCACAAAGCACAGATGGCAGACCTCCTATTGGAATGACCGATGGATGGGCCATTCACGACGAAGCACCACCGATGGATGGACAGGAACCACAAAGCAGACCTCCCATATGAAGCAGCAGACAGGAACCATGAAGCAACGGACAGGAACCACGGAGCAGCGAACAGGCACCTGAAGCAACGGATAGGAACTACAGAGTAGCAGACAGGCACAACAGAGCAGTGGACAGGCACATCCTCAGCAACCAAATGGACCAATGGATGGGAAAACAGACAGGCCAATGAACAGGGATGGACACTGACTCCTCACAATGACAGACAGGGAGGGACAAGGAGGGATAGGGACAAACTCCTCACAAGGACAGATAGGGTCGAACTGCTCCTCTCATAATGACATCCTCGACTACGGACAGGGACTCCTCACAGTGACAGAATCCTTCTCTCATAACGACCTCCTTGATGATGGACCAAAAAAAGACAAAGTTGTGAATAGTTGTGTTCGGTGTATACATATATATAGTTTTTCGGCCAAACATGTTTTTGGTCAATAACTTTGTTTGGCCGAATGTGTTTTCGGCTGAAACATTGTTTTAGCCGAAAACTACTTTGGCCAAAAAAAACATTCGGTCGAAAACTGTTATGCCAGACATTATTTCTCTAGCCATCCTTACATAGCCCGCATAAGGAGGTTGTCCGTTAACTTTAACATTCAACTGTTATAATGTTTCTTCCAAAAGTTAGATAAATTGTTTCAGCCGAAAAAATAAATTGTTCGGCTGAAAGTGGTTTAAATACGGATTCCGAAAGTGGATTCTCATCGAATAGACACCCACATTCATGATTTCACCCAAAAGAATTTTGACAAACATTTAGGGGACAAATTACCTAATATCACAAAAAATACTTAAATTCCTTTAAATATTAAATTAGATAAATTGGTCAGCTACCAAAAACATGAGCTTCAAGAGTATTTATTTCTACTCATCTTGCCACTGTGGTTTACACCCAAGATTACTATTTTCTACTTGAGTTTCAAGAGTATTTTTTTCTACTCGTCTTGCCACTATCTTTGAAATGTTCCTAAAAGTGGCATGCATGCAAACCCTAAAAATGACATGCATGCAAACCGTACAAGTGACATTCATGCAAACCCTAAAGTGACATGCATACCCTAAAAATGACATGCATGCAAACCCTAAAACTAGCATGCCTGCAAACCCTAAAAATGACATGCAAACCCTAAAAGTTATATAAGAAGGTTAGTTGAACCAAAAGTTTATCATTGTTATTATTCATCTATTGGAAACACGTTTTGGGAGCTTGGTGAGCTACTTAGGGTTTAGGGCGGATTGCCTTGACCTAATTGGATTTGGTGGAGAAATCTATACAACCTAACCAATTGCTAGGGCGAATCATCCAGATTCACCATTGTGTACTTCATTGCATCAGAGATTCATTTTGTTTAGGGCATTGTTGGATATTCCTTAAAGTTTATAGTTGGGGGTATTCATTCATTAATCATGGCAGTGATCCTATCATTGTTGAGAAAGGGGGGTCTCCACCAAGTTCTAGGAAACAATATTCCTCTATACTACTACTACTGAATTGTATACTGAAATCATGGTTATCTCCATCCATTCCTCCTCAAAAGAACAGGGCAGCGATTTAATGTGGGAAAGGGTTCATTCTATTGGCAACAAGTTACCAGTGAGAAAAGGATTATCACGAGGGAACTCAGCCTGTTTAATAAGAATGATCTCTACAGGAAGAAAATAACGCAATGAAGGCTCACTTAAATTTCCCTGGATAAGAGGGATAGAGTACTAAAGATATCATGTTCACATCTTTAAGGGTTGCATACACTAAAGAGAGGCGTCATTAGTCTATCTGGATTCCCTTCCTCTAATCTAGGCATAGATCTCAAGTAAACCGATTTCCATTGCGGCCTATTCATCATCTACGTTTCTACATCAAATTGCTACAACTCTCAGAGATTATCTTTCCATTATTATTTGAGATTTGCATGCACATAAGAAGGAAGGGAAAAACATGAGGAAGGTGCTCCTAGCTGAGCGTGGTACTCAAAGATTCCATTTCGTTGAAGAATATTCATAAATCTGTGTGTTTTTATCAGGTTACTATAGCCATCAAGCAATCTACCCTTATCACTATTTGAGACAGTGTGAAGCATCAATCTGGGAAATTAATTATTTGCATAGCTGGGACATTCTTAGTAATTCGTTATATTTAGACTTTAGGAATCACCTTGATCACTAAAAGCATTTTTACAGTCATCTACAATTCAACTTTGTTAAGGCTTAAAAGACTACCATCTCAGTTATTGTTTTCCAAGGTACTTCTCAGATCAGATCTGATAATTTCCTAAATTTACATTATTTCTACGCAGCTCTTATTTATGGATATATATTGAAGTTTTTATGAATCTCTGGGTTAAGTCTGATATTGGATACAAATAAAGATCATTACTGAGTATAGATATCAGCAAGTCTAGTATGATAAGGAACCTTGAATTGTGTTGTGAAAGTTCCTAATAATAAACCCTATTCAAACATTACACCCTCATTTACAAACAAAACAGAGGTTAAGGAATGTATTGATCATATAAGTGTCAAGAGTCATCAACCAAAACACAAGAACAATCAAAATAATCTATGCCAGATTCAGTTTGGGATATTACAGTCTTCCACCTACGATTTTTATTTTCAGTCTTACTGAGTAGTTCTAGTAAGCATACAATATTGGAAATGGTCTGGATCAGCCTCAAAAATATGGTGGAAATGAAGGGACATACCTAGTCTGGATCAGCCTCTAAAATATGGTGGACACGAAGTCTGGATCGGCCTAAAAAACTATGCTTTGTATTTTTTATAAGAACTTACAAAGAATACTGATATAACTAGGGTTCTTCTAGTAAATATATTTAGATCATTGTACAATATGCTCATACATTATGGATATTATGTAGCTAATACATTTACTGTAACTATTATTAGTAAGCTCTATACTAATTAATTAGCTTGATGCTTCTTCTTATTCCCATTAATTTATGGTGTTCATGTTCTCCTTATTGAAATAGCGCGTTTATAGTAGTTCTTACTCATGCTTACTATCTTACTCGTGCTTATCTATGATGTTGTAGATAGAGATAGTTAACCTCAAAGACAAATTCCTAAAATAACAATCACCATATTTAGATATGACCTCCCAACATAGTTTTATTCACTTCATAGTTCAATGATCTATGAAGAATTTAAAATACTCACCTAACAAATAATGCTCAAACATATGGAGCATGTATACCATGGCTAGGCCTTCCACTTTAGTACTGGCATAGTTTCACTTGGATCAAGTCAACGTATTTCTATTAAAGTAAACTTTATGAAATAAGATTGATGCTTTAGGTTGTGCATGGATACCTACCGAAATAATAATTGAAACATTGGCATGTACATGGAATTCAACCATCCACTTAGGGAAAACTAAAATTTCCATCATTACCAGTTTATTTTTTAGGAGGTTAAGGATGCTTCACACTCCTTGTACAAATACATTCTTTGTTTTTATTTGTTTCATTCTTCAATTACTCCATATTCTTCTTAATAGTAGCATTGCCATTGATGAGCTGTCAAGAATACCCAATTTACCCAAGATTTAGTTGCAAGAAATGGACATTAGTGGGTGGATTAAGTTACTAGTGACAATGATCTTAGCGGGATCAACCAATACACTTTCATGATCTAGCACCTTGTCACTAAAGGGTGTTGGAAACTAATCATGGACATAAGTGGGGTGGGAACTAATCATGGTCATAATTGGGGTTGAGGTCTACAAATCAACAGATACTAGAATTTATAGGGATCATGTCTTCTTGTATTGAATTATAATTGGACTATTCAAATATGATTCAGGAAGATGAGACTAATAACCAATATTAATCTATTTCTTCTTTTACCCTCTATCTGAAACTAGGATTCAATATGCAGGTCTCCTTCCATTTGTTTTTCCACCACCATAGGTTCTAGGATTCATGGGTTGGGGTGGGGAAACAACTCTCGATTTCGACCAGCTGATTCAGTTTGGACAAGCCCTTGCTTGGTTTCTCTCCTACCTAGCAAGTGGATAGGTTGCCGCTGCCCCTAAACGTAAAATATCCCATACCTAATAACATAGTGAAACTTCTAAAATGAAAATGCATTTTTTATTAAATAATAAATTATTTTCAGTACCCCAAGTGGACCATTGACATTCCCTAAATAAACAACCCTTGAATCCATGTGTGTTTGATTGTTTGTTTGTTGGGATAGCTGAGCATTAAAGGTCATTCACAGTGGTTATAAATCATTTCCAATAAGTAATTCAGTCAGTGAGTTCCCAGGAGGTTCCATTGCTATCCAGTCAAGGAAGGATGTTTCATCGGAAGAGTTTTGTCCATACAATTTGAAAAACCTCCCTCGTCTGTTCAATTTTTTGTGGCAAATGCAACATAATGGAAAACCCGTATTTATAGAGAAAAATATATATGCAACTCCAAAAACGTTATTGCGTAATATTTCATTCATCTTTCGTATTAGGGTTTGCAAGTATTATTAAATAATAAATGATTTTCAATACCCCAAATGGCCCAACAATGGTGATTCTAGGATTCAATTGTTAGATTTTAATCATTCAAGCTAGCATTATCTTAGGATATTTAATTGAGAGAATAACATGCACAGCAATAAAACACAAGAGACAAGAGACACAAAGAATTTTCCTCAGGGAAACCATAAAGGAGAAAAATCGGCAACTTCCTCAGAGATAGAATGAGCACCAATAGCAAAAGTAAAACCCAAAAACATAAAGATGATCTCCGATAGCAGTTGTCTCTTTCTTTGATCCCAGCTTCTTCTCTCTCGCTCATGTGCCCCAATGAGTGAGTTACTGTGTGTAATAAATAGAGAGGCTCACTCTCTATTTATATTCTTTCATTCACTTAATTTCCACATCAACATGTCGGCCCCACTTAACAATTACTTACTAGGGTCGACATCTCTAGAAGAGTCTAATAACCCTAGTGCCCCACAACTGTGGGAACTTTGCCCTCCGATCAACAAGGAGGGTTAACCTTGACACAATTGTGGGGACTATTGCCCTGACTTACAATGGAGGGTTTACCTCAATGAATTTACATGACTTGTTTACATTATTGAATCTCCAGATCGAAACATCGGGGCATGACACAAATCAATTACATTATAGATAAATATTAATAAACATCGGGGTACAATATATAAGATATACAAGTGAATGCATTCCAAAGTTACAAATACATCAACACTCCCTCTTAACTAGGAAGGTATTCTCTCGACACAATTTATCAGCACAAGTCTTCTTCTCTATATCATCCGGATCATAATCAAGTCATATTCATCTTCAATTCATCTTCATCATCAAGTCATCACTGGATTTGGATCATCATCACTGGATCATCATCGAAATTGGATCATTACTGGATCATCATCAAAACTGGATCATCATTGGATCATCATCATCATCACTACTTCCGCTATCTCAATCAAATGGTGCTATCTCTTCATTCTTCTCATCACAGGAAGTTCTACAGAGCCAGCCATTTTTCATGCTGGTTGTAGGCCTAGCCTTCATGTAGGTTTTCTTCAGCGCTTATATCTTACCCTAAGTCAAAATGGCCCACCCAACACTTACATCTGACCATGAGAGGAACACATCCAACACCATGTTAGAAAGGCACGCCCAGCACTCACATCTACCCATGGGAGGAACACATCCAAGAAAGATGTCAGAAAGGCCCAGCACTTACATTCATCAGCATGATAGGACACACCTACTATCATCTGTGAAAAGGCATTGCACTTACAATCACCAGCATGGTAGGACACACATACTATGATCTGTGAAAAGGAACAACACTTATATTTGACCATGATAGGAATTCATCACACATCATGTCAGAAAGGCTCTTAGTGCCAGACTGAAATTCCTGGTAATTGAAGAGGTGCCTCCATTCTCCTAGAGAATGGCCTCTCAACACTTAAGCTAAGCTTCAGTCCTAGATTGAAATTCTTGGTAACTGCCTAGGTGCCTCCATTCTCCTAGAGAATGGCATCTCAGCACTTAAGTTGAGCTTCAGTCTGAGGCTGAAATTTCTGGTAACTGACCAGGTGCCTCCATTCTCCCAGAGAATGGAATCTCAACACTTAAGCTGAGCTTGAGTGCTAGACTGAAATTCCTAATAACTGACCAGGTGCCTCCATTCTCCCAGAGAATGGCATCTTAGCACTTAAGCTGAACTTCAGTCCCAGACTGAAATTCCTGGTAATTGACCAAGTGCCTCCATTCTCCCAGAGAATGGCATCTCAACACTTAAGCTGAGCTTCAGTCCCAGATTGAAATTCCTGGTAACTAACTAGGTGTCTCCATTCAGAGAATGGCATTCAATGCTTATATCTGATCATCTGAGAATACATCTCATAGTCACCTTAGAATGGCTCAGCACTCACACCTGACCATGGAAGGAACCAATCCTCTCACCATGACAGAATGGATCAGCCCTTACATTTGACCATGGAAGGAACCAATCCTCTCACCATGTCAAAATGGCTAATGAACTCATCATTTCCCCTTAGAGGGAACCTCGTTCTAGAGAAAACCAAGCTTCTCTCTGATGTACTCAAACTTCACTCTGGCCAATGGCTTAGACAACACATCAGCTATATGTTCTTCCGTCACAACATACTGGAGCTTCACTGCTCCTCTCTGCACCATATCCCTGATATAGTGATATTTGATCTTGATATGCTTCGACTTGTCATGGAACTGGCTCAAGGTGTTCACAACAAAACAAATATCTAGTCTCATATTCGTCAGGTACATCAAGGACCTAATCATTTAATGATACATTGTAGCATCAACCAAATCTGATGAAGCATCACTCAATAGCTTCAGGTTCGATGTCATAGCCATGGTCATGGCCTTGCAGTCCATCATCTTGAACCTCTTGAGGATCTCTACTGCATACTTCACTTGTCCCAGGGATATTCTGCCACACCTCCATGCCTAGAAAGTAGTACATCATATCCAATTCCTTCATCTCGAAATTGGAAGCACATATCCTTCTTGTAACTTTAATGAGTTCCTCTTTTCTGTCAGGAACAAGTCATCGACATATAACGGGAGCATCACTGGTATTTCGCCTTCAACCTTGAAGCAAAGGTTGGAATCCGCTTTACTCTTAGTAAATCCTAGACTCATCAGTAATCTGTCCATCTTGTCGTACCATGTCAAACCTTAAGATATTCTGCAGTCACTCCCTCTAAAGTGAAGCATCATACTCCCTCTGTCTTTCATACTCTATGCACTGAAACATTATGTATCAGAGTGACAAGTAGCTTCCTCTACTACTATTATTCTATGCATCCATCTGGGGTCACTGGATACTAAGATCCTCTATCTTGAACCTTTCTCAAAAGTTCTTCTTGCACCCATCTGTGAGCTTGTCATCCTCTATAGGCTTTCATCTTCAACCTTGTAGCAAAGGTTAATATCTTCATCAAGATCATCATGTATGTGTTATTCCATGGGTGTCTTCTAAGCTCATACAAGGCCTTCTTTCATTTGCACACATGATTCTGCCTATCATGTGTCGTAACTTCTAGTCGCTGCAAATATCTCTTCGTATTTTATGCCTTCTTTCCATGAGAAGCCTCATGCTACGAATCTTGCCTTGTATGTTGTTTATGCCAAAACTTGTTTCCAAACTATAAGAAAAAAAGCCAACATAATCTTAAATATCTCAATAAAACAAAACAAGGTTTTTAGGGTTTTTTTTAAAGGTTTTCTGGTTGTGAAGTTTGGTGACAAGAGGGAATGCATTCATAACCCAAATAAGAACTAAATCACAAGCATAGAAAAATTGAGATGCATAACATAATAAACATGTATCCAACACAAAATAGCACTGAAGTTCATCCACAAATGGCAAGCACTACAAGCATAAAAACTTTAAACCAGTAATGAAATTACCAACTGAGTAGCTAAAACAAGTTATAAATGAAGCTAGAGAACAAACTGAAGGGTAAAATGGAGCATATATTTCATAATAAGTTCTTCAAATACACATAAGAGTCATTTACTTAGCTTATGAACAAGTCTGGAGACCTCCTCTAGCCAGCCAAAAAGTCAAACCCTTAGTTTTCTTTGTGACATACATTAATACTATCCTTCAAAATTCAGTTACAGACTAAACCCTAATTGCTTTTCAGCCTACTCATCAAAATGGTTTTATCAAAATAATAATTAAAAAAATGAAATATCCTTCAAAACATAACAAATAACTAATTTTGTTAACAAGCCTCATAGATCTTTAGCTGCCTCTGCTAACAAGGCTATCCCTTCTAAGGCTTGGGCCTTTCTCCTAGCCTTCAGTTGCTCTGCTTCCATCTCTTCCATCTTTCTAGTGAGTTCTTCATTTTGTTGCTGTAGATCTTTGATGGTTTTTTTTAAAATTGTAAATTGTGACTCTTTATTTCTTTTTCTTTTCAATGTCTCTTTTAAGACTACAATTAGCTCCTGATAGAGGCTATTCACCTCATCGGTAGACCAGTGCCTTCTTTTCTATTACCTGCTAATCTGCAAAATTTCCATTGGGTTATGGAGTCCTTATTGTGTTTTACTCACACCAGTATATACAATGAAAAACTAAAATTCCCCTCAAAAACTGTATAAATGCTTGAGGAATCGTCCATTAACTGGACTTGACAATTCCTCACCCTCCAAAGTCTGTAGGACAAAAGTGTTATTTTATGAAAACTTAGATACTAGGAAAGGGCCAAACCAAAGGTTGTCAAATTTTCCATGTTTCCCTTTTTTCTCTTTCCTGGCATCCCACCTTAGAACCATGTCACCAATTGAGAAAGTGTTATCTTTGATTTTCCTGTCAAATCTATATTTTATCTTCAATCTATATAACTGTTGTTAGTTTTTCAACAGTAAGCTAGCATTATGTTAGGATCTTTACTGAGAGAATAACAAGTACATCAATCAAACACAAGCACATCACAAGAGACAAGAGACACAAAGAGTTTTCCTCGGGGAAACCATAAAGGAGAAAACCCCGCAACTTCCTCAGAGATAGAATCAACACCAAAACAGTAAAAGCCCCAAAGCAGTAATCTTCTTCTTATGTCTAGTCCCAGTGTATTTCCTTCCTCACTAATGCGCCACACTTGAGTGAGTGAATGATATATGTTACAAGTGATATAAATAGAGAGGCTCTCACTCTCTATTTATATTCTTCCGTTCACTTGAAGTGCACTCCAACATGTCGGCCTTACTTAACAATTACTTACTAGAGCCGACATCTCTAGGAGTGTCTAATAACCCTAGTGCCCCACCACTTGTGGGGACTTTGCCTCCTCTAATCAATAGGAGGGTAACACAATGGTGGGGACTACTGCCCAGACTTACAATGACTCACCTAGGGTCGACGTCGAAAGTCTTAACATTATTAAGACTTTAACTTTAACTTTTCGCTTTCTGCTTTCCACTGTGTAGATCGTAGAAATATTAACCTTCATAAGACTTTAACGCGACTTTCATCCTTCCACTGTGTGGATCACGGATCGCAGAAATATTAACACTTTTAAGACTTTTAACTTTAACTTTTTGCTTTCCTCCACGTGGATTGTAGATCATAGAAGTATTAACACTTTTAAGACTTTAAATTTAACTTAGCCACATTTTGACTTGTAAACCAGACTTTTGGTATTCATGAACTTACGTGAATGCAGTGGAAAAACCTAGGCATAGTCAGATGCAAAATACAGGAACATTTTACCACAATAAACCGTACTGGAAATTTGTGACAAGCTCTCAACACATTTAGCTCATTCATAAGCAAATAAGGGATTTCGACATTGTTAAATATTGCAGGGAGAAATATAAAGTGTAGCAATATCATTCTTAACTATAAGTATGATCTGTGAACTTCACCCGACCTCGGATGGTTCAACCCAAAATAGAACTCCAACCTCCCCACCGAGGTACAAATAGATTGGGTGATTAAACCCAGGAAAACATACAATAAGCCAACAACTTTTTTAGAAGACGTTAAGACATTAAAGGGAAACCCCAAACCAATCATAGTCCTTCAAAAGGAAGAGGAATCTCTAGTTCTAGAAACTCAATCATAACTGCCAGTTATACCCTACATAACTGAAGAAATCAACATCTTAGGAATACACACCCGTTCACCCATACCTTACTTTCACAAATAACGCTATAAGCATGCTCAAAAGCTCGGCTCTAAATCTCGTAGTTCTACAATGATAAGCTTCAGGTTGTAGAGAGAATTTCCCCTTACAGTGATCAATTTCATTGACAATTACAGAAGGATTAAAGGACATGTATCTTCGCTAGATCCGTGGCTAAGATCAATAGATCTATAGCTGAGAATAATTCCCCTAGAATAATATAATGCCTATGATAAGCACTGGGAACCAGAGGTGACCATGGATAAAACACCTTTATGACCTGCGGAAGAGCTAGATCTTGGTGAATATTGAAGGCTATGAGCTATTTTGTGGGTTCAACTATCATGGGAGTTAATCGCTGGGGTGTACGTGAAATCCTTATTAAATTTTCCTTACGGTGTTTGGAGTCCACCATTGATCTAGATCTGACGACCCTTAAGAAATTCCATGGTTTCAACTAGCAAGGGAATTAACAACTCTTGGTGTGCACGAAATTTCTATACAATCTACTTTACAACACTTGAGGTACACAGTTCGTCTAGATCAGACGGTCCTCAAGAATTCTGCAGATTCAACTAGAAGAGGATTTAAAGACTTCTGGCTTGTGTGGAATTTTTTATACAAAACAAATTTTTGCTAACTGGTGTCTGCCGTCAATCGAGGTTGGTAGAGATCCAACGTCAGAGGATCAAATGCTCGTTCAGTAGAAAAGGGTTAATTTTACCCGTTCGGCTAAGGTTAGGCCCGATTAAAACACTTTATCAGACTATCTAATGTATGTATATCAAGGCCTGGCATCACAAAGAAAGTGCTTTAAGTAAAACACTGCGGAAATAATAACAACTAGAGAATTGCTAAAACGTGCATATACACCCATTTAATCATTAATAAATTTCATCACCAAGCTCGTTCTCTTATCATCAACAAGATGCATACATTCATACTATTCAGAAACGCCCTAAGCTCATTAAATCAAAGTAAAAACATGCAATGAGCCGGTGACTCTTTATGGAAACAGTTATACTATTCGAGTTGCCATTTTCCTCAATACATGATGCAATGGAGTATGTAAACGATATTTCATAACCATATTTCCTACCGTGAATCTGAAGCTACTACTTATCATTTATTTAACTATGAAAACACATAATTACACATAAACCACATACTTTGAGTTTATTAGAATGGAAAAAAAAAACCCAATATTCAAACATGCCCGTAATGCAATCCGCAATGAAGAGGGAACAACCACGTTCCAACCATAAATTAGGCACAGAGGTTCCCTCTATCCTCAATCACCCCCAAGCTAATTATGCATGCCAAGAGTTGTGACAGTCAAACTCCGTCCCATTCTCCAGTGGGGAGCCACTTGTCTTCCTTAGATAATGTCTCCTTTAGCTTACCTAAACACAGAGTGCATCACAGCCATCCCCCCCAGCATACTGAGCGATGTTCTCTTTATAGTTTGACCCTAAGTCTTTTGTAGCTCCCTGGAATCTCTCTTCAACTTCTTTTTCGGTTCCTACGGTGGGTCTAGCACCATACTAACCCTCCCATGTCTGGTGCAACTATCTGAGAATGACCCTTTGCATCCCCCACTCTTCACATGAATAATTCCTCATTCAACATGTCATCCCCATCATTCAGATTTGTTTATTACAAGCATAACGTTTTCAATTACAACTGCCCTTTAAGGACCGATTGGCATATTCCAGGTCTGCCAATCACATTCAAAAAATAAATAGTATTTTTAAAATTATTACATATAAATATTAATAATTGGGGATATTACATCCTTTCATCCTTAATGTAACACTATCCATAATGTTCTTAGTCATCTTCCATAGCTTCTGGAAACTCCCTCTAATTCCCAAGTACTGCTTTCTCTTCCTTTCCAGTCTTGCACTCAAACTTCTTATCTTAGCATGTCCTTGCTGAATTGACTTGTTCATTCTGTTTGTCCACCTGTTTCATGTTGGTCTAAAATCATGCAGACGCAGAATTTAAAACCCTTCATGTAACATTTCACATCCTGGTTAGAAATTTACCCTCCTTGGTACTCCACTAAGGTGGAATACCTTTTTAGGAATTATCTTTGCAGTGTTAATAGCTCCATAAGTTGACTTTACATAAGTAAATGAGCAATTTTCTCAACTTATTCTACTATTACAATCATAATTTCCTTGGGTTTCCTTTATGTTGATGTCAAACTATGGTGAAATTCCAGGACATTACCTTCATTGACTATAGGGGGATGGGAAGAGTTTTGTAACAAACCTCCTAGATGACAATGCTCGGACTTCACCTACTGAAATGCCAGTATTTAGATAAAAACTTTCCTAATTCTACCCTTAATATGGGAAAAATAATTTCCTCTTGAGGGTTGTTATCATCTTGTGGGAAACCAGGGTGTCCTGCATAAGAAGGTTGGTGCACCTCCTTTGTAATTAACAATTTTATCTCATCAACAACATGCATGTATAATCACATAAAATCAGCAAGAGGATGCTAATCAACCAAATACTTATTGGCATTTTCAATTCAATGGTCACCATTTTTCCCCAAGGACATGTTTTCCTCATCTCACCTTCATGACATACTAGTATGCAGTCCACCTAAGAGGTTATCATAAAGACAATTTCAATCATGAATTTTCAAATCTATTTCCATACAGAAGTTAATTTTCCCAAACATAAGGTCCTTGTCATTGGGTTTGATTTCCTGCAAATCAGAATACCCGGTTTTCTGCAGTGCCTTACCTGACAAGTCTCCTACATCAAACAGTCAATATCATGGATAATCAAATTAAACGTTGAATTTCCAATTTTGTTTCCTACAGAAATTAGATTTCGCAACATTGAGGCCATCCTCATATTGTTTGGCTATGGAAAGTGGAAATATATCACCCTTATCACTTACACTTGCTGCCCAAAACCTAGACTTAGCATGTCATGTTATCATAATTCCAGAATAGTAAAATTTCAGAACTTAAATTTACATAAATGTTTTGTTCATAAATTAGATTTCGTCATTATGAGATCCTTCTCACGTGGTATGTTCTGTCTTTATTTTATCGGGCATACCCATACTACCTAAAATTCTGAAATTTCCACTCATCAACGCCATTGTGAGCATCCCTGCATACCATCCTTTCATCACATGAACTACAATGATCCTCAGAATTGCACATGCAGTACTATACAAAAATTGTCAGGTATTTTCATGTTATTTCTGCAATTAAAATATACATTCAAGACTCATGATTTCACCATCATGCTCCATACAGTTCTTTACTCTTAATAGGGCATTCAATAAAACATTACTACTTTAGCTATGCAATATTTTCCTTGTATTCATAGTAGTTCAGGAAATGATCTCCTAACTGACAATAATTCTATCATTTTAGCAATTAAAGAAATTGCACTGGAGTAGTTACATCACAATCATGCATTAACACAAAGCATCTAGTATATATCCACACATACCTGGGCATCAAAGCTCCAAGTGCTTCTTGGATGAATCCTTCCTTCAGATGTTCTGGCATGAGTATATATACATGAGGGTCATCTCCTCACAGAATTTTACAAGTTCTCATGTAGGCCTCGTCAAACTATATACATACATACATACATACATACATACATATATATATATTACTCAAATAGTCTCACAGAAGATAACACCTCCTTGGGTGATCCATGGCAGTTCTGTTCCAGATCCTAACACCTCTTTTGGGTGCTCACTGGTAGCTTTGGATTACCACACTCAGGTGCATCCTTTCTGGACACCATAATACCTAGGGGTGATTATCTTCACGGAGTCCCCACTCCCGTGATAGTCCCCTTACGCGGTGTGAATATGTGCAGAAATAAGACTAACCAGATTTCTTACAGCTAGGTGTCCCCACTGATGCATACTGGTGCCTAGCTAGCTGGGGGAATCTATGTACCCCAAGCACATCCTTCTTTCATACACCATTTCATCATCTTTATACACACGATATCCTTCTCGTATCACTTCCATTACCAAGTCTAGGTACTTGTAGCTATCACAATATTTAAATCATGGATTTGTATAGCATCAATATTTCCATTTATCACACACACACACACACACACACACACACACACACACACATATTGTTTTCAGAACTAGAAAATCTCATACTTATATAGAATTCTCTTCACGTTATCAATTTTCTACTGTAATGCAATAGATTTAATTGATAATAACATATTTCCAGAATATCGTAGCATAAACGAATCACATTGATTCTAGATGCTACCTAATCAATTGGTCTCTTACCAAGGCTACATAATCCTTACACCAACCTTTTGATCATAGTTTGTTGTCCTAGCCTTCTCCACAAGGCTATCGGTCATCTACACGGTATCGCTATTATTACAACCATTCATCTATGCCATTGGGCCTATAATTATTGCCATCGACCCTAATATCATAGACAATAGTAATTATTAGTGGTGGTTTTGGTGTACAAGTAAAAGAAATTACTAATTTTTCCATTATGTATTATTGCATGTATGCAACACATATTCCTTGACATTATTCCCTATCTATTTATATGCCTACTAGTGCATAGATTTGACCTATCAAATTTCTTGCATTCCCAGCATTCCTAAGCCACAGTTTTATGTACATGGAATTATTAAAATACAAATATATTTGTAAGAGAAGAAGTTGACTTATCATATTAGGAGACTCCCTACATATCAGGATCCAATTTCATGGCTTCTCGAAGAAGGCATCTGCAACATAACATCTTTGGTCCTCTGCAATCATATGTCAGCACTCTCTTTGGGGCATCCTGCAAGTCCAACACTAAACATTCCTTCAGGGTTTAGCTTGTTCTTTAATAAGCAACCTGCAAATTTGGCTTCTTGGCCCAATATTTTCCTCATGCTCGTTGAGGGGGTAGTCCAGATATCTCTTCTGGAAACACATTCATAAGCTTACTTAATACTGGGTAGTCCTTTATTTGTGTTTGACCTTCTTTAAGGAGTAGGTTTATGACTCACATTGCATACAACTTGCAGCCTTTTTCATGCCTTTCTTTAAATGCAAGCTAGATACCTTCCTTTAAGCAATAGGCTTTCTAAAACCCCTTTCCTTCTTAGCCACATAAGTAAAGGTTTTTCAAAACCATCTATTATTACTTTATTCTTTGCTAACCAATCTATGTCAATAATCATATTATAGATGCAACTACATGTCTACTACAGCATATGCATGAATCAAAATTTAACAATATTAGATTTCATGATGCACAAGGATACCATGATTCTTATTCCTTCTATTCACTGATAGGTAAGCATATTCACTTCATAGGATGAATTTACTTACAGTGCATTTTTACTTTGTAGTAAGCACCTTTCCATTTTCTTTGGATATCCAAATAAACACACCAAGTGTTAACAGTACTCTCAAGTTCTCATTCGAGCTATCCAACACCATAATAATTAGATGTAAAACAATCAAATTATACCTTATGGCCTTGTACTTCATCTTCATCGATCACCTAGAATATTGTATCATATACAACTAAGTTATAGGAAATAATCCTCATCTAACTGAGGCTCAAAAGGGTTATAATAACATATCTCTTTTTCCCTCATTACAAAGCATTCTTCTTAGAAATAATTCAAGAGGCCATTATTCATCACCTAAAACAGTCATACAACGACCCTCATGCATATATGATCATTAATTCATAATATTGTAACCTATTTTAGTCCTAAATCAATCATGTAATGTCCTCCAAAGACAACAATACAAGGATCCATTACCATACAATCATTCCTAGTAGTACATCTATCAACTCATCATCCATCATACACCCATTAGATTGCATTGATCAAAATCCATCAATTTAATACAAAACCAATGTACATAATCAAAACTCATTGAGCAAAAAATGGTTATCATTTTATTACCTTGGTGTGCTTCAACGGAACTAGATGCTTTGAAAAGGTGACATGGTTGAAACATTTAACTCATTCCAAACAAAACCTTTATGGTTAGAACAAAGTTTTTCCATGATGTAGCGAAACTAGATGTTCCCAAAAGGTGACAAGTTTGAAACTTGTGGCTCTGATATCATATGTAACATACCCAAATAACCTGCCAAAAATGCACATAATTTTTTTTTTGCTACCATATGATTATTTCACATAAAAATTGCCTAAAACCTTCCATAAAAATTCATCCTTAAGCTAAAACAATAAACAACATTAAAATCCATAAACAAATCCACTTCTACGACTAGATAGACGCTTCCAAATTGAAACTGTCTTTCCAACCTCCGCTTCCCACATTCCTCCCCTTAGCCTTCTATTGCAGTCTTCGAAAAATCAGGAACCTAACTTCCAATGAAAATCCCTTATCCACACTTTCACCTTCTTCCTTTCCGACTTATACTAGGAAATGCAAAACTCGGAAGCTTAACACGCGATTGAGTTCGTTCATTCATACTTTCTCCTTCCGCCCTTCCACTATGGACTACAGAACACCGAAATCTAAACTTTCTTAAGGATTTCAACTTTTCTCTTCCGCCTTTCATTTTCCGTTGTGCAGATCATAGATCACGGAAGTCTTAACATTATTATTACTTAAACTTAAACTTTCTACTTTCCTCTTTCCGCTAAGCGGATCATAGATAGCGAACATATTAACCTTATTAAGACTTCAAATCTACTTTCTGCTTTCGTCCTTCCACTATGTGGATCATGGATCGCGGAAATATTGACACTTTCAAGACTTTTAACTTTAACTTTCTGCCTTCTGCTATGCGTATCGTAGATCGCGGAAGTCTTAACACTTTTAAGAATTTAACTTTAACTTAGACACATTTTGACTTGTAAACCAAACTTTTGGTCTTCCTAAACTTACGTGAATGTAGTGGAAAAACCCAGGCATAGTCAGATGAAAAATATACAAACATTTTACCAAAATAAACCCTACTGGAAATCTGTGACAAAATCTCAACACATTCAACTCATTCATAAGTAAATAAGGGATTTCCACACTGTTAAATCTTGGAGGGAGAAATAGCAAGTGTAGTAATCTCATTCTTAACTATAAGTATGATCCATGAACTTCACCAGGCTTGGGATGGTTCAACCCAGACCAGAAATCCATCCTCCCCACTAGGGAACAAATACACTTGGTGGTTACACCCGTGAAAACATACAATAAGCCAACAAATTTTTTAGAAGAAGTTAAGACATTAAAGGGCAGCCCCAAACCAATCATAGTCCTTCAAACGGAGCAAGAATCTCCAATTTTATAAACTCAATCATACCTACCAGTTATATGCTACATAGCCGAAGAAATCAAGATCTTAGGATTACACACCCGTTCACCTAGACCATACTTTCACAAACAACTCTATAAGCCAGCTCAAAAGATCAGCTCTAAATCTCGTAGTTCTGCAACGATGAGATTCGGGTTGCAGAGAGAATTTCCCCTTGTGGTGATCAATTTCATCGATGATTACAGAAGGATTAAAGGACGTGTATCTTCGCTAGATCTATGGCTGAGATCGACAGATCTATAGCTGAGAACAATTCAGCTGGAAGAATCTAATGTATGTGATAAGCGCTGGGAACCAGAGGTGACCCTGGATAAAAACACCTTTATGACCAGCGACAGAGCTATATCTCGGTGAATATCGACGGCTGTGAGATATTTCATGGGTTCAACTAGCAAGGGAGTTAATCAATGGGGTGTACACAAATTCCTTATCAAATCTACCTTATTGTGTTTGGGTCCACTGTCGATCTAGATCTGATGGCCCTCAAGATATTCCGCGGTTTCAACTAGCAGGGGTGTTACAACTCTTGGTGTGCGTGGAATTTCTATACAATTTTCTTTACGGCACTTAAGGTCCACCATTGATCTAGATAAGACGGTCCTCAAGAATTCCACGGATTCAACTAGCAGGGGATTTAATGAATTTTGGCATGCTCGAAAAATTTTACACAAAACATGTAATACCCCGGTTTTTACCCCATTGCATTAGATGTATATGATGATGTATATATTGTAAATGATCATGGTGTGGAGCTAAAGGCCAAGGCCCCACCATTGGTCAGTTATGCTATGTTTTGGATTTAAATTGTCACCGATGGCATATCGGGGCATGCAGCATATATTATGTTGGTCATCATGTAAATACGCATCTATAATTAATTAATGAACCCGACTAGCTACGATCACGGCAACTAAAATGAGAAAGGGGCATGATTTTCACAAGGATAAGGATGTGGGGAAATTGTCAAACCTTGGCCAATGTCAGAAAAAACCCATGTGTCATTCTCCTTTGTTTTATTCCAACCACTTTCATTAAATAATGGCTGCTGGTGGTTGAGGCAGTTATTTCCTTTGGGAGTGGGGTGGTAGGACTGTCAGTCCTCACCCACACGCACACTCCACCACAGCGGTTGACTTCACAAGGGAGGAGAAACCTTCATGCACTCTCCAATTGGCGACCTCACGATTTTGTTGTTCATCCTCATGCATTATCTCCATTGTCTGATTCTTCTCACGCAGATATTTTCTTCTCTCCACAACTGTGCTGAAGGCTCATGCACATCCACTTTCACGTCCTCTCTGGGGGCTATTCATTTTCGTTCCTGAACCATTACCCGTTCATTAGTCTCTCACGCACAAGATTCCTGGTTTTAACCACGCAGTTTTTCCTCTGCGTATTTGTGGTTGGTGTGAGCGGATCCTTTCCTCACGGGTTGATTGGTGGCTCTACGTTGCTGTCACTCATGCAACAAGCTGGGATCTATTGATCATAGTCACCCATGATTTCATGTAGGAGGCCATTTCACGCTCAAGAACTGTGTGCGGCCTATGTAATTCTTATCCGCTGGCTTAGTTGTTTAGGAACGGACGGTTGTTTTCCCATGCTGTGGACTGTGGTTGTTTTTATGCCTTGAGGCTGCTGCAGACTATTTGAATTCATTTCCCCTGTTTAAGCTGTGACAACTAAATTAATTGCCTGAGTGCAATGGTTGGTCTTAGATTTGCTTGATAAACCTGGTGGCTGGAAACCACACAAACAGAGCTAGTGGGTTGGCCTTCTTCTCCATCACCCTTGAATAGCACTGGAAGGGAATGCAAGGCCTGAGGGACTGTGTAGTAGAGAAGGGATTGATTCCTTGTGTTGGGTGTGTTTGGGTGTCTTAGAGGTCAGGCTAGTTCTGGTGTGGGTGTTCTTGGCTCTGTAATGAGCTCACCAGCTTAGCATTGAGCCTTTCCCAACTCCTTAATGGCCTGATAAACCCAACTGTGTTGGCTTGGCTGTGTGTTTTGTATATCCTTGGCTATCTGTAAGCCTGCTTGTTCCCTTATTCCTTGGAGATTCATGCCCAGCTCGGGGGTGGTAGTGTTACTGAGAGATTAAGGAGCACGCTAGCCTATGGTTGGGTGGAACGTTGCAGCGACGTAGCTGGTTGTGGAATGAGTTCATCAAAAGATAAGTGCTCTTGTCCATTTTTACTTCTGCAACCTTAATTTCTGTTAATGATATGATGAACATGTTGCATGAATGCTTGTTTGAATGTATGATGTTTCCCCTGTGTCTGATAGATGATTGCATCTGTGCATGATAAATATTCATGTGAGCATATTCTAGTTCAATATACAAGTTTAAGCATTCTGTTTCAGCAATTTTGTGTATGCATATGTTCATGGGGCTCTTAGCCCGGGTGTTTGAAGCTTGTAGTCGCTTCCTCTTCACCGGCCGGAGGCATGGGGACGTGACAAAACAATTTTGTGCTAACTGGTGTTTGTCGTCGATTGAGGTGGGCAAAGATCTAACGTCAGAGGATTAAATGCTTGTTTAGCAGAAAAGGGTTAAGTTTTTCGGTCCGGGTAAGGTTAGGCTCGACTAAAACACTTTATCAGACTATCTAACGTCTGTATACCAAGGCCTGGCATCATGGACAAAGTGCTTTAAGTAAAACACTACGGAAATAAGAACAACTAGAGAATTTCTAAAAGGTGCATATACACCCATTTAATCATTAATAAGTTTCGTCAGCAAGATCAAGGAATTCTCTTATCATCAACAAGACGCATACATTCATACTCTTTAGAAACTCCCTAAGCTCATTAAATCGGAGGAAAAACACACAATGAGTCGGTGGCTCTTTTACGGAAACAATTATACTCTTCAAGTTGTCATTTTCCTCAATACACGACGCAACAGAGTAGGGAAACAATAGTTCACAAGCATATTTCCTACTATGAATCTGAAGCTACTACTTATAATTTCTTTAACTATGAAAACACATAATTTCACATAAACCACATAATATGAGTTTATTAGAATGGCAGAACAAACCCCAATATTCAAACCTTCTCGTAACACAATCCACAATGAATAGGGAACAACCACGTTCCACCCAACCATAGATTAGGCACAGAGGTTCCCTATGTCCTCAATAACCCCAGAGATAATTATGCATGCCAAGAGTGGTGATAGTCAAACTCCATCCCATTCTCTACTGGGGAGCCCCTTGTCTTCCTCAGACAATGTCTCCTTTAGCTTACTTAAACATAGAGTGCATCCCATCCATCCCCCCTAGCATTCTGAGCGGCGTTCTCTTTATAGTATGATCCTAGGTCTTTTGCATCTCCCTGGAATCTATGTTCCATTTCCTTTTTGGTTCCTAGGGTGGGTCTAGCATCATACTAGCCCTACCATGCCCGGTGCAACTGTCTGAGAATGACCCTTCGTGTTCCCCACTCTTCACATGCATAATTACTCATTCAACGTGGTCGTGCCCATCATTCAGATTTGTTTATTACAAGCATAACATTTTCAGTTACAACTTTCCTTCAAGTACCGATTGGCATATTCTAGGTCTGCCAATTACATTCAAGAAATAAAATAGTCTTTTTAAAATTATTACAAATAAAGCTTAATACTTGGAAATATTACAAAAAGCTTATCCTTTTTTGTAATGTTGCAAGTCTTCATCCTTTGTCATTTGGCTATATATTGGTAGGGATACCTTTTCCATGTTTCCCAACATTTGTATGTCTATTATTTTCCCTTAAGTTTTCATCGATCAACCTTAGCACCAATGCATGGGTAACTCTATAGCAAGATAAATAAGTTATGAATATATGACATTCAAATCGTACTTCAGAAATTTGCATTCCACCTTAGGAAATTGATTGACAACTTAGTAAGGTTTTAAGGTTTAATTCACCGATCCCAATGAACATCATTTCTTTTATTTGTGCTACCAAGTATCTAGGCCATCCCACAATTCCATTTGATCGCTTTAAGGAATTACCAATATGCCTCTATTTTTCTTCGCAACTTTAGAATGTTTTAGTAGGTCATATGAGAAAACTTATAATAGGAAAGTTGTAGATATCTAAGAAATATTTCACTTTCTATAAGCCTTCTGAATGCTCCTGCATGCCCAAAACAAAGGTTAGAGTCAAATGTTATAACGAAAATTGTGAGGTTACCTTTCATAGTGTTGGCCCAAAATCATCATTTCTAGCCAACATGTTGACACAAAATGGTCTTTTCTCATCAATATTTTGGACCAAAATGGTCTCTTATTGCCAATATTTTGGCTCAACATGGTCTTTTTATTGTGGATGTTTCAGCCCAAAATGATCTTTTATTGACATTTTGGTCCAAAATAGTATTTTCTCACTAACATTTTTATAGAAAAGCCCCCTTTTTCCCAATACATTAGTGAAAAATGAACTTTAGGAGCGAAATGATCATTCAAAAGTTCTTTTGAGCAAAAATTGCAAGGAAAAGTCTGGAAAAATATTATCTTGAAAGTTTCTAAGTGTTTTTCAATTCACTTCAATTCCACCCTAACTAATTTGGGAAAGTATAATACCAAGTGTGATGATGAAACTTTAAGACCAACACAATTTTGGAAAGTTAAACCTAGCTCTTTCACCTAAAAATGTTGACTCCACAAGGCTTGAAATTTCAACTATCAAAACCTTAGATGACTAAGGTTCTTCTTAATCGCTTACAAGTATTAAAAAATATGAAATATATTAAGGGGAATTAGGTGATGAACTCATTAGTTGAAACATGAACCAATGTAAACAATGATAGAAGGACTACTCAAAGAACTGCTTCGAAACATACAAGTCAAAATGTGCGATATTCAAGGCAAAATCAGTGAAGCATGATTGGGAAAGAGTGCATTTGGGTCATTGATCCTTGATCCAAAAATTAAGTTGGGGCCCCAAGTTGCCTAACTTAGGGAGCCATTGAGGGCATAAAAATGGGAGACACACTTGGCAAGGAAAATGTATTTGTTGTTCTAGTTGCGAGTATATTTTAAAGCGTAAAGACATAATCATGTTTTTCTAGTCACGAATGAATTTAGTAGGTCATGTTTCCTTGTGAACTTGTCTTGTGAGATGCTTAATGATCATACTTGTGCATCCGTTTTGAGAAACCTCATCCATTATGCTGAAGAGATGGTATGACACTAGTACAAAGTGAGAGACAAGTGACCAAAAAATGACCAAAATCTACATATAAGTTACCACTTTTGATTTGGCGATCACTTGTGGCTAATTTCCATACTCTTATCACACAAAAAAATATGGTAATATTTAGTTTGGTCATTTATAGCTTGTCTTGTGGTCATTAATTTGGTCATATTGTTGGTCATTAATTGACCAAAATATGCATATAAATTACCACTTTTTATTTGGCGATCACTTGTGGCTAATTTTCGTACTCTTATCACACAAAAAAAATATGGTAACATTTAGTTTGGTCATTTAGAGCTTGTGTTGTGGTCATTAATTTGGTCATTAATTGTCACAATTAATCACCAACAATATAACCAAATTAATGACCACAAGACAAGCTATAAATGATCAAACTAAATATGACCACATTTTTGTCACGTGATAAGAGACCGAAAATTAGCCACCAAAAATGTCATTTGTTTGTTTATATGCAAATTTTGGTCATTTTTTGGTCGCTTATCTCTCATTTTTTGTCACTAATTTAGTCATTTTTAACAAACATTGCAATATCATTAGGGCATGAAGGAATCAAATCACCAACCTCCTACTTATAAGGTAGACACTCTTCCATTGAGCTAGCGTCCTTTAAGAATTTGAGAAACTAACTTACTGAGCCCTCTATAATGGTAACAAAATCAATACATGTCTTTGAGTATCTAATGGCTAGAAAATGATGAGAGATTGTATAAGTTCATAAGATATGATCAAGCAAGTTAGGAAAACCATGCACATAGATATGGAAATGTTATAAGACTTTGAAATCCAATATGATGAAACAAAACTTGGAGATCAACCCATTTTGAAAACTTGTTTGAACCTATATAAAAGTACCTAAAGGTTCTAACTCGGATGAACTGAAATTGAAAATTGGTCAGTAAGCCATCAAATAAACTAAGGAAAACACAAACCTTTCTCAATAATTAAATCAATATTCAAAAACTATCCAACATCACAAATCACAATAGTACAACTACCTAAGTTATTTGCTAATTCAAGTATAAGGAACTATTTTGCACAAATTTTTCATATTTATCATCCTTCCAATTTAAATCCATTGTGCAATTAATGGGAACATAAAAGGACATATTTTCTCCATGGATTTTTACATTCATAAACAATTTAACAAAAAGTTTCCTTAAAATCCAACTCTTACCATAATTCAAATTTTTTCATTGTGTCTGATATTACAAAATATCATCTAGATATCATCTTCAAAACTGTCGTGCATCAAACAAAAGAATTCAGTCATCTTACAAATCAATGAACATTCATTCTAAGTGCATGAAATTTTGGAAGGAATATGGGGGGGGACTAGATATATATATTCAACCCCATAGGGTTCCAATGGTCTCTCTTCCAGGGACATATATTTGATTGGTAAAGTATCTACTTCCAACAAAAGATTTGCATAAGGGTTTAGGAAAATATTTCAAGCATCCAATATCTCAACTTTTAAGTTTGTCGGACTGTAAGAGCAAATTTGAAGGATTGGAAAAAATTCTTGGGTTTCAAGGGATAGATCATGGTTCCAATCCCTTGAACTCACTATTAGATATTTGGAAACTCATGAAGGGGTTTGAGAAGGGCCTCTTTGAATCACAACATCAAGTAATGGAGGATGCGCTAATGAGCATAATGGGATTCCATGACTGGGGCCTGTGAAGATAGGAAAAAATACATAAATAAATGTCCAAAATAAAAATTGTAAGGGAAAATCAAGAAAAAATGGGTTTCTTGTTTTTTACATAGGCTCTAAATTGCTTGAAGACACATTGTAATTAGAAAGGAAATTCCAAAAGAGACCAGATTTGAAACGATTTTGAGAATCCCTAATCTTGAGACTTCAACACCGATTTTTGTAAGCACAAAAAAACAATGTGAATACTCACACACTAGAATAGAATGTATACATTACTTGGATTTGAAACATAGATAAATCATGCCTAGGAATTTGAGGTCACCAATGAGAACATTGTTGATAAGCAGTTCACAAATAAGAATGCTATGAAGAAAAGAATTGAAAAATCATTAGCTGGAGTTGCTTTGCAAGAGCCACAATTGCAACTAGATTGGAATTTGACTCCTAATCACATAGAAAATCAATTTTCTTTCAGCATATATGTCAACATATAAAATACGATCACTTATTCTCTATGCTCTAACATAGGAACAATAGGCTTTTATAAATTAGAAATATACATAATAGACCCAGACACATAAATATATTTCACGCATGGGTAAGTGTACAAATGACAAAATGTCTCACCAATATAGATCCTCTATGAAAATGCAATACATCCCTCGTCTCAAAATTCTATAAAGATCCATCTTCTCATAATGACTAAAAGGCTTATGTTCTCAGCCTAACCTACAAACAAACAACTAGAACCTATATTGTTCAATTTGTCAATCAAATCTCTAACTTAGTGCAATCGAATCATTTACATGTACTCAAATCTAATAGTTAAACAAGCCGTATGGGAACAATGCACATACTCAACATCAATATATGTATTTAATTTATTTTTCCTATTTCTACTCCCAATTGTTTATGTTATGAGTGGCAATGTTTGATCCATTTCCCAATGGTTGGATTCCTCTTACTCTAGAAACACAATTTACTTTCTACAAGACTGAACATAAGAGAATCCACCCATTTTCTACTTCATCCAACAATTCCTATAGAAAATGCCATTGAAGGTATTGATAGTAAGCAAGAAGTATTAAGTATATTGTTGCACAATATTTGGAAAAAATATCATGGAGGAAAAAATATCCAAGCTACAGTGTACAACTGTTGGTGTGATTGTTACCAATGTCCAAATGCACATACTTATATCCCTTACTTCTTGCAAACAACTGCCACTTTGAAATTTCCACTTGTTACCAAGCCATTGCATCGAAGATTAAAAGAGTAAAGAACATTGCACCCTTGAGTTAACGATTTTTGATGAGCATAACAATATTAGGAGTGTAACAATCAAACTATCAGATAGAAATGAGGTTTGTGGACTCAAAACAAAAATGGGGGAAATCACTATACTAGGATGATCATTATTAGGACTATGTAGCAATATTATTCTCTCAACATATCACTTCTCCTCTTTCACGTTCAACCGAAAAAGTGTAACGATGATAAATTGCAAAAATATCATTGTATTTTTCTCCAAAAATAAAATCTCTAAGATTGCAGACTACAGAAGGTAGAGGAGGACATCACTGAATTTAAAGCATACTCATTTTCACTTGAAATTCAAGCAATTTCTTATGAGTTGCACCTTACATGGGAGAGACAAATCATTGCACCTCGTCATATAATGAGCAACCAACATAGTGCAACTTCCTCTAATGAAGGGGTTGCCTTACTCACATTAAAATTTCCTAATAGGAGTGATGCCTTGGTGAGTATATATCTCTATATCTAAGTCCTTAAACTTCCTATGAAAACATCAAGGTGATAAGAGAGATTCTTTATAAGTTGGGACAAAAAAATAATCCTACTCACAACTTTATTTCCTTTAGACTATAAAAAATAAAGCAAGGCAAGTTCTAACAACAATGACTCTACCTTGGTATGGTTTTAACATGTCCATCTTTTAGTTTCAAAATATTTCTATACTTTCTCACTATCCCCTTGATTTTCTATGTCTTTAGAAAAATTAAACATGAATGTATACATTATTATTGCTCGCTTAGCCACTCCAAAAGTTAACAATGGTTGACCTTCCAAAATTGAATGTATGAGTCCAAAAATGGTAGTGGATTCCAATGCCCGAACTACAATTAGGATGCCATTTGCAAGAACCAAATTCAATATTGAATTTAAGGTTTCTTATTTTTATGTAGTTCCATGCATAATTTCATCTCTTGACTAGAGTATTGATGCTATAGACTTGGGGAAACATTCTCTTGCTGGAGACTTGGTACAACAACAAAGAGATGAGAGG
Organism: Pseudotsuga menziesii; assembly: GCA_001517045.1. NCBI lineage: Eukaryota > Viridiplantae > Streptophyta > Pinopsida > Pinales > Pinaceae > Pseudotsuga > Pseudotsuga menziesii. The sequence continues at coordinate 215,556 of LPNX010945961.1, forward strand.
AAGAATGTTTGTTTGTATTCTATGAATCATCCAGTGTATGTAGTTGCAACCAAAAAAGATGGTGAAACACTAATAGATCACGAGTTTAACTAGAAGTGGGTAGCATCCTCATCGAATTTTCAAGGGAAGAAGCCACATGTTTTGAAGCACATACTTTGCATTGATGTGCCTATGGAAGTCGAAAGGTGATAGCTAGATATTTTCCTCACAGTGTGTACCTGAATATATTCTTAAGAGGGAATGCTCGATGAGTGCTAGTATAGAATTCTTATGTCCAAGAATGTCATCATTTACTTGCCATGATTGAGTGATTAACTTGTTATTGATTATTTCTATATCAATTCAATGCTTTCATTCTCCATCCATATATCTTGTGACTGCTCTACTTTGTATGTAAAAAAGTTGTTATTTATACATCTTGAAGGTGGAGTCGTTGGAAAATTAATACTGCATATGTAGCAAAAGCTTCTGTGTCATATTCAAGGATTCATAGGCAATTAGTGCACATCATATATTTAGTTGAACCTTTTATTCAATGAGACTAGAATATGTTTTTCAAAATCATATTAATTGTTTTCAGTACTATCCTCTCAAACATCATCGAAAGTTATTTTAATGCATTGAAGTTTGTCTTTATTTATTGGGTTCCCATGATCTACATTTCTATGGTATAAATATTAGGCATATAATTTCGAACATTTTTGTTATAGTTGGAAGTAGCTTTTCTTTTGGGTTTCCTTTCAAGTCTTGTGATTGGTTCCTCTATGCTTGAATTAATGAAACTCTCAAATGCAAGTACAAAATGAAGTGTAATTTCTATAAAAAATTTAACAACTAAATCATGGTTAATTAAACGGGTATAAATTTATATTAAAATGGACTGTGGTGAATCAAACAACCTGATAATACATTTTGAGAACTGTTTTTCAAAACTTCTCTTAAAGTTTGAGCTATCATAACAAGTTTCGATCTCTTCTCCAATAGACCTATCCAATCCTGCATAGTTGTGACGATGTATTTAATATTTGTTGTCACTATGTTTAGGTCCTCCCATGTGTTTTTTACTTTTCAACCAATGGAAGCAATCAGTCCATGAGTTGTCATTATTGTTGGATTCCTTGGGACAATGCATCTTCTAATTATTCTTTCAATTTGACAATCCTTTGTGAGCTCGTTCCATCAACAATAGAGCAACTCCAAATATTTGGATGGATGGAAAATGGAAGCAATCTTGAAAATATATGGCTTTACAATATACAAATTAGGCTAAAACCCCTCAAATTATACATGAATTTCCTCTACTACATCCTATACTTATTGATGTGCATGTCATTCAAGGTCTCTTTCCCTAGTTCCCTCAGTTAGTTTGGAATCCAGCTATTGGTTGAAAACTTGTAATTCTTCCTTTGCATGATCCTCTTGAAAAGTACTATAGTCTACCTCACCTACATTAATCCTCATCATACTGATTAGGATAGAAGTGGACCATTGTTGCAACTCCAAAGGTTAGGTAGTTTTTCCTACTAGCAACATTTAATTGAGTGGTTGACCACTCACAACAAAGTGTTATGACTGAACATTCATCATAATTTTTACTTCTATCTATGGTTTAACCATATAATGGATCCAAATGGCATTCTCCTAGGTGTCCTCTGAAAGAATTGGTCCCACATCAATGTAGTCCTAGTGGATCCACAACATCACTTGATAATGCTTAGTGTTTTGTATGAATTTATCCATATGAACTATGACAAATAGATTTTCCAATGATGACAACATCACTTGATAATGCTTAGTGTTTTGTATGAATTTATCCATATGAACTATGACAAATAGATTTTCCAATGATGATGGTAGAGTTAAAGTGATTGTAGAGATAGGATTTATAATCTCCTCATTGTCATATTCCTTCCTATATTCATTAATATGTCCAACCAAATACTTTATACATTCACTAGATAGTGGGGATTCATGTGGTAGATCATCCCCAATGTTGTCATCTCCTGCAATGACTCCCAAATTCTCTGCACCTGCCTTTCACCCACTGTAGCTTATGTAACCTCAAGTCTAATATATTCATGTTTATTCCTATAGGGATCACTTGCATATGATGGACTTACACCAATAGTTCATTACACGTCAAAATTCCTAAAACAGCATGAATCGATCGATGTTGGTCATCTATGATATTTATTATGGGAATATTTCTTATCATGTGCATGATATTTTCTTCAAATGATCTTAAGTCATGCTTGGCACTGAAGTCTACAAGCAAATGAAGAAATGCATCAATGATCTTGGGTGTTGAGCATGTCCCTTCCTATGTAGCAATTGGTTTGGCATCCAACTTTGGAAATGGAGGTTGACTTTTGACTTTTAATGATATCTTGGCGAGAGGCTTGACCACTTTTGATTATTTACAAGTGCTTCCTTGTAAGAAACCAACAACCTGAACAAGGAAAACCTTGAGTTCCTTCCCAAAAAATTGAACAATGTTAGGATGGGTCGCATTAATATTGCTAGAAACATTAGGGGATATAAGGATGGACATATTTCATCTTCAGGGTTTGTTTCAAAATTAGACTAAAATTCTATGCCATTATACTTTTGTGACAATTCTAAGGTATGCACAACTTGTTTGGGCCTAGGGGGCCACATGGTAAGCTCCAGTCAAATGTGTGTTATGTTAGTGTTAGTTTTATACTTCTTTAGGTCTTTGTAGGACATCACTTCCTTGTAAAAAACAACTTATTCAAATAATAAAATACGGTTGTATCCTTAAATTTATATGCGTCCAACACTCTAGGCCTTACAAAGGTGTGGTCCTTATTAATTTCAAGCAATATCTTGTCAACATGTACATTAAATATCATCTATAATTTTCTCGGATTCTTGAGGTGCTTGATATCATACAAATGAACAAGATCACATTTGGAAAATATATTCTTCTGAGTATGTTAGTCAAGCCATGATTTGATGATCCTTCTTTACGGTTTGACGGAAATTAACTAGAAATATGGATTCCTCCACCTATAATAGCTCTTGTAAGCATTCCACAATTAATTTATCCTCTATTCGAACCAAACATCATGATAATACATTTTGAGCACTTTTTTCCAAAATTGCTCTCGAAGTTTGAGCTATCATAACAATGGTGACAAAAAAAAATGACTACAGAAAACTAAATATTTGGAATGTGCCTTGTAAATTGTTCTGATAGCAACAAACATGTAAAGAAACTATGAAAACATATGACATAAATACTAAGTAAAGTGATGGCCACTGTGACCTTCCTCCATGAAGTGCTCTCCTTGTTCCATATCAAGAGAATCTTGTGAAATTGACTGTTGTAAGATGGTAATTGTCGGTTTATGCACTGTCTCCTCCTTAAGTTGTTTGTAGCCTGAAGATACCAAATTCTGTCCTGCATGACTGTGAACCATGAGTGAACCTGAGAAAGATATGGTAGTGCATATCTGTGTGAAATAATGAAACATGGTATTAATTTAATGTTTTAGAGATTCTGGAAACATATTTTAATAAACAGAGTAAGCGTTGAAAATAAGTATTTGGGTTTTCTGTCAGTTGACTGATATTTTAGTATAATAGAATTTGAGACTGAGTATTGGGTAAAAAGTTACCCATGCATCACCACACTTTCAGTCTACCATTGGATAAAATGTGAAGGAAGAGATACCTGGGATTAGCATCAAGTGCCAAATTCCTTTGAAGGATTTCTCAGAAATATTGCCAACCAAGAGTAACATAGGGACATAGTTTCCAAGCACAGGCGAGAGTAACATAGACACAAAATTTCTAGAATTAACAGATACTGAGGAGGTCTTACTGGGAGGGATAATTAACAGAAACAAGAACTCTCCCAGGAGACCTGCTCAAAGTGTACAACTATTTTTAGGTTGAAGACCAGAACTTTTACTTTTTAGGTAACGCTTAAGATATTTGGATGGAGCCTGATTCTAAGAGACGCCCAAATCCTTTCTTATGTTATGTCTCACAAGCCTTTTCAACAGAATTTGATTAGACCTTCCCAGTATCCTGCAAATTGGACAACAAATGATGTTTGGGTAGTGCATTTAGTTAATGTCGAAGCAGTAATTGGAAATGAGATAGAAAATGAGGCACTCGCCAATCAAATGCCCAATTTGAAAAATCCGGAGATACTTGCTTTGATGACTGTCGTTGTTACTAATGTATTCCATGCTATAGATATTCTACAACGACTTGGCAATCGACCTAATCATGAGGCTTTGGATGAGGCAAGGATCAATATAGCCCACATTGAATCAAGGATTTCAAAACAGTTGGAAGCTATTGTCTTGGAAAAGCGTCCAGAAGAGGTGAATGGATATCTCAACAGGCCAGTAAAATTAGTTCTTGACATAACTCGAAAAAGATAGATTCATTCATTCGTTAAGGAAGTGAGTGGATAGGTCGGTTGTAGTTCAGAACAACTTTGAGCCTACCGGAACAATCAATTCAAAATGAACATATATCTCCTACTTTGAACACATTACTTTCATACCAGAGGTAAATAAGTTCTGCCAAAGGGATGTTGAATTGAGTTCTATTTCCATGGATTAGCAAGTTACGGTTCTATTACACCGTGGGTTTCAAGGCTCAAAGTGATCTCTCAAACATCATGTTGCTCTTCATGAAGTGAGTGAGAGGAAATCACAACTTCCTTCATGGTTTTGTGGCTCTCAAACCCAGGGTAAGTAACTCTATTGGAAATGTTATCAGGATAGTAAAGGGTTGCACTAACATTCCACCTGGATTACCTTATTTATTTGACTACTGATGAAAGACTTCGAGAAATATGACGAAAAGCTATGAAAAATACCAAGATGTGCTCTATGACTAAGCAGTTTACTAAGCACCAGATGTTTGACCTGTTGTTTAGCTTGAACCATAAGTACCTGCTCTATGTTTTATATCCTCTAGATACATATCCAGTTCTAGGACCATATCTGGACCTAGTACTAGTTCTGGTATTTTCTATGCTCTTGTATCTTGTTTTCTGTATCTATGTTTTTGGTTATTGCCATAGACAAAAAAAAACATAGTAGTGTGGGTGGCTACGAGCTCTCAAATCTATAATAGAGATACTTGTTAGGTGATGTATCTAAGACAGCTAGAAAGAATGATACCTTTGTTGCTAGATCAATGAATAAACACATGGGAGGGATACTGATCTAAAGGTCCAGTTCGAACTAATGAATATATTATGTGTTGGTGTGGCTCGTTCTTTCTGACATGTTTGGTTCACTTCGAACTAATGAATATATTATGTGCTGGTGTTGCTCGTTATTTCTGACATGTTTTGATTAATGGCGGATTCGGTATTTGGTAAGATCCAACTATTTTTATTAGTATTTAAAGCGTCTATTGTTTTAATCAATTTTTTTTTATATCATTTGACAATCAATATCACCATTATGTTCATTCAGGCCAGAAAAGAGGAGGCGGCTCGAGAAGGTGCAGAGAGATAAAAAAGACGATGAATATGAGATTTTGTTAAAGGATGCTGAGAAAAAACTTGCTGATATATATGAACCATCAGGGATTTACTCTGAAGTTTTCCTTGTGAATGGTGAGGTGAATGAGGAAGTCGTGAGGGTTCTATGTTAGGGTTAACCTTGATTGGGGAATGAGTAAAAATGTATGTGGTTTTGGAACACATTTTTGGTAGCAGATGGTTTCTTTCTAGTTGTATTTGCATGTAAAGAACCATATAAATAGGGTTTTAATCCTCCATTGTAAGTGGTATAGAATGTGAGGCTTAGCATGTTCAAAATTTGTCGAGGTAATGCATTGCAACTGCAAACCAAATATGGGACAAGCTTAAGAATGGGTGCGAAGGAAATTCCAAACTCAAAGGAGACAAGATGCAAACTTATCGAAGAAAATTTGAACACCTAAAAATGAAGGAAGTTGAAGACATTGCAACCTATTTTCTTCAAGTAGATGAAATTGTGAACAGCATAAGGGGTTTAGGAGAAAATATTAAAAAATTATTAATTTTTCAGAAGATTCTAAGATCTCTTCCAAGGAGGCTTGATTCTAAGATTTCAACCATAGAAGAAATAGAATATCTAGACAGTTTAAGTATTGATGAATTACATGAAATTATTATGGTATATGAAATGATAACAAAACAAGAGAATCCCACTAGAAGGGAAACAACTTTCAAGGCTTCCAAGAAGACAAGGTAGGATGAGCAAGAAGAAAAATCACGTTCATGATCTAGCCGCAATGATGAATCAGATGATGAAGCTGTGACAAACTTCTTGAGAATGTTGAAAAGAGGAACTGACAATTACAAAGGTAATATTCCTCTCTTATTTTTTAATTGTGGTAGAGCTAGTCATTTTGCTTCCAACTGTCTTTATGAAAAAAGGTTAGATAGTGATGAATAAGATGTTCTCAAGAAAGAAAATAAATATCAGAAAAAGAACAAGAAATATGTGAAAAGGAAGAGTCTCTACTCAAAGGAGGATAACTCTCATCCGATGAAGAGGGTGATGACTCACGAAAAGTGTTCTTCATGGCATTAGAAGAAATTGAGAAATAGACCTTGAGGAAGAATTAATCAGTTCCTTGAGTCAAATAAAGAAATAAAGGAATAAAAACAAGTTATTCAAAAGGGAGTTGGACGAACTGAAGGAAATCTCTAGTAGCGACCTTGAAGAGCCAAAGAAGATATTAATGGATCTAAAGTTTATTTGGAAGAAGAAAAGGTGATTGAAGAAACACTTAGAAGAAGACTAGAATAAAAGGAGAATATACAAGAAAATATGGAGTAGAAATAGTCTCTCTTAGAAAGGAATCATAGAAGAAAGATATCCGACTCAACTTTGGTAACAACACCAAAATACTGGATGAAATTATCAGTAACCAAAGCCCATTCTATGATAAATCTAGTCTTTGATACAAATGAAATGATGAGGGTTCAAGATCTATGATGACTGAAAATTAATAAAGAAAAAATAAGTTTTGTAGATGTTGTAAAAGGTTCTGATATACAGAAACCGGTTACAGAGAAGAGTCTTGAAGAAGATCCTGCATGGAAACATCCTCGAGAAATAACAAAGTTTCAAGGTCTTGACCTCAGAATATCTGCATATTCTGCACCAACTAGAAGACCTCCTACATCCAGGTACCAAAACATTTTCTTTGGCAAGTGTTAATTATTGCAATAATTTTTGGCATATGGTTATAAATTGTAGAGCCTATGCAAGAGGTACAAGCAGATGGAATAGAATTGGCTATGAAAACTTTAGGGATCATTATGAGAAACCTCACAAGGCCCTTAACATAAGTTATAATAGATTTGGAGCTTTAAATTGTGAAATTGAATGCTAAAAATGCAACAAAATTGGACATGCAACTAGAAATAGCAGAAGCAGGACAATAGTCTCGTCAAAGGAAACTAAGTAGTTTCCAGAACACAAGAGAACTTGGGTAAATAAGCAAGAATATTTGTAGATTGATGAATGTGTACTTGCCTTACGATATCAAATAAGTATAAGTCAATGGTTTATTGATAGTGGATGTTCAAAGCATATGACAGGTGAAAAAACACTTTTGTGTTGTTAAGGAAAGAAAATGACGGATTTGTCACATTCAACAATACCAACTCATCCATAATTGTGGGAAAAGGTACAACTAGCCTTGGAAGTGAAGATGCTCTCCTTGTTGAAAACATGAAGCATAATTTGTTGTGTCAACCAAATGTGTGATAAAGGACACACACTCCTACTCAATTCAGAAGAATGTGAAATCAAGAGAAAAGGATTAGGAAGACATGTGACAACAACAAATAGAACTCCAAACAAACTATACATATTGAACAAAATTGGAAAGGAAAAATGTTGTTTGGGTAAGGAAGTTGAAAGTTGTCTTTGGAATAAGAGAATGGGTCATATAAACTTTGAAAATCTTGTCAAGCTAAGTGGTAAAATAAATTCCACAAATTACAAAACCAGCTAACACTTTGTGTAAACAATATCAACATGGGAAACAAACAAATGTTGAACTAAAAAGGAATATTACACTACAAAGCCTTTGCAAAGTATTCACACTGATCTATGTGTTCCAATGAAGATAAAGGGACTGAATGGTGAGAAATACATGTTACTCCTTGATGACTATACAAGGATTACATGGGTGTGCTTCCTTAGTAAGAAATCAGAGGGATTTAGATGTTTTAGGATATTCATGGAAATGGTTGAAAATAAAATCGATTTGAAAATCAAGTCCTTGAGATCATATAATGGCAATGAGTTACTGTTGGGCCTAGGGAAAGATATGAATAATTCAGTTATAATTCAGCCCAAGTATGAAAAGATTCAGGTTGCAAGAATGAAAAGGAGTTGCGAAAGAAGCAGTCACGGAAGGAAGGAAGGAAAAGGTAGAAGAATTAGTAAGGAATGAATATGCGACAGAGAAGGAACATTGAGAAAACAAAGAATAAAGAGATAAGGAAAGAAACAACAGAAGAGGAAGTTGCGATAGCAGAAGAAGAGAGTTCATGACAGAAGAGAGTTTGTGACAGAAGATGAGCCACAACAGAAGGAAAGGATGCAACAAGGAAAGATGTGGTGAAATAAACCATGTAAGAAGGCGTGTAGTGGAGTAATGAATAGAAAGAAACAATACAGAAAGATCATGGCTACAAGGTCGGCTAGAATCGATGGAAGATGCACCTATGAAGTCATACTTGTAATTTGTGTCGTTAGTTCCTACTAACATGTGTCGATAGAATAGGAAAGACAACCTGTTATTTAACTATATGAAGTCGACTCACAACAATGTGTAAGAGTCTTCAAAAGGAGGAACCCAAGCTGTATGCAGGTTAGGTCCTAGTTAGTTGGCTCCGGGTCATGTGTTATCTTCTGTAAGTTGCATTGTCTGCTAGTGTGTTGAGTCGTAGAGAGGAGTTGAAGAGCCTGCAGCTGAGTGCGAAAAAGTGTAGGAGAGATTGAGTCGATCCAGGATGTGTGTGGATTGATAGTAGAGTCATAGAGGAATTTGAGTCGATCATAGAGTTAAGTAGAGAAATAATAGCGATAGAAGACCAGAGATCATGAGAGGAGAAAGAAGTATGTATATATAAGGAATAAATATTCAGAACAAAGTCTATAGCTTAGTGTGCAGACAAAAAGAGCGCCATATATTTCTCATTCCACATGAAGAGCACCTTTGTGGTTTTTCCTAGATGGGTTTCCACATTAAATACCGTGTCAATGTGTAGATAATGAATGTGCTTATGATTGCATGAATGTATATGATGAATGTACTTTCGTAGGAATGTATATTGTGAATAAGTGTTTATGTATTTTCTTACAAATTAGTTTATATGTATTTGTCACACTGTTATCATTGAATTTATCCATGTTGCATTGGCTTTATTGTTAAATTACCTATCGAAGGATATCTTGTGTCGCAGCTTAACCGTGCATAATAAATTTAAATACCTCACCCACTAGCTCCGGTCGAGTTCCTTGGTCGAATACTGAGGGATAAGAGATTCCCCACCTAACTGTGGAAACCTGGTTCTGGAAGTTACCCATAGAAAGATATCCTAGTTGAGAATGCATTTGCATTGTAGGTGCGACCGACTAAGCATCGCTCTGTCGGGCCGATATCTTGGGATTTGTTGTGAAGAAAGGAGGGAATGAACCTGGTTCGAACAGAGGAAAATGCCAACAAATGGTTATGTTTCTAGTACTGTGAATCATTTTGGTGAGGGACATGTTGTGGCATCCGACGAAGGCTTAAATCCAAGATTGGGTGGATTTCAAAGCATTAGAGTTTGCACAAGAAGAGAGTAAAGGATCTCGGTTGAATCTAATAATGTGGTTGGGATGATATATTTACATAGATATTCACAAGATTTTATTTTCTGAATTTCCAATTGTGTTTCATGAGTGGTTGTCGAAGTTGGAAACCCAACAGATAAATTTTCAAGCAGGAGAACCGATGGAGTGGAATCCTCAGTTGATTCAATGAATGAAAAGTGTTAGAAACCCTATGTTGAGGGTTGTTGATTTATGGGTAGATGATATTTTGGAAGGATATACGACTGAGTTTTCTCTCGACACAATAACCTCATACAGTTAGGAAGAAATGAAGTTTTTCCAAGGACCACAAGGAATATATTTATCATCTTTGATGAATTGGATAAAGATGCTCATATGTGAAAAAGCAATCTTACGAATGTGAAAGTTGAGAAGTATTCATAGAAGGTTGGATATGTCGCAACAGAATTGTGTGAAAAATGGCGCAAACTAAGTTGAGATGTTCCCCGATGATAGAGGAACTGAACTAGAGGTTGTATATTTGAGAAGTGGAAGAAAATTTTGGTCGGGAAAGAGAAAAATATTGTCACATGAAGATGAAGTTGCAGTACGGATAGAGAAGAATACTACGAGGTTGTGTCGCACACAGCCGAAGGTTCTTGTTACGAAGAAGAAGAATATCAACCGATATACGAAGGAGAAGAAGAATTAGAAGAATCAATGGAATCCCTAGACCTAGAGCACGAGTATGATACCCCTACAACCCCACACACATCTCCAAAGGTAAGATCTACAAACTCGCCCCCAAGTGGTTTTGTAAATATGAATAATACTAACACTGTGAATAATAGACAAGGAAGTCCGACTAGTCAAAATTTTTTTCCAAGCATTCCAATAGTCAACATAATGGTTGGAACCGAAATTAAGTTTCTGATATTTAATGGAAATGGGTTGGAAGACACAGAACACCAATGTTTTCTCTGTGAATTCATATGGACTGTGCGACAGGTCCAAAATTAAAACATAAATAAAGCACATATGGTCATGACTCTGCGACATCGTGCATTATACTGGTACATGAAATTTTTTATAGTGTGAGTAGGAGTTGCGCAGAAAATGCTCGATCAGATTTGAGTCAGAATGATAGATGAGTTCAAAAATCCGAAATTTGAGTCACAATGCATTACAGAGATTAAAGAAATCAAGCAGTTACCTACAAAGTTTTTCTGGGTCTATTACAAAGAGAAGCTTTCTATGACTTGAGGTAGACCACAACAGAAATGACATCAGAAATCAACCCACTTCAATATGCAAGAGAACAAATTATGCTAACACTAAGGGATATGGAACATACCTTATTCCGGATGATTGTAGTAGATCGCCGTTGAGATTTTGCAACATGCTTGTACCTACAATTCACCCTCAACAACAACAAACAAGACAAGCATGATATATGTTAAAGTGTTAGACCTACTCTAGCATATATAAATCCAACATGTATAATCAAATACAACTACATCCATGGATCAAAATATTCATAGTCATACACATGTAATTTACAAGAAATGGATATTTTTGTTAATAATGAGCAGAGATAACAATGAAAAACTCAGTCGGCACCTCATTGAAATGGAGAAACTGACTCCTCCACCGGGGCCTCCACTGCTTCAATCCTCCATCTCAATGGAAAGATTACAAAGCAATGGAAAGCTTGGGAAGAGAAACAATGTGTGCTCAAAAGGACAAAGGGATGCAGACTCAAGCATAAACAAATGAAGCAACAATGAACTATATTTTCGTTGCTCTCTAATGTTCTCCTCCTCCAACGCATCAAAGAGGCTCAATATATATCCCTTCAATAGGAAATGAAGGGTTGCGTCAAAGCGCTTCCAGGAATATGGAAGGCCAAGAGTCAAGTTATTCGAGACTCATTGAGGAAAACTCCAAATATTTTTTGTTTTGTGCACATATCCCAATGTACGCGGGCTACAGTGGAGCAACTTGCATTTACACATGGCTTTTAGCTTAAAAATCACATATGGCGATAAAAATGTGTTTTTTAAGGGATTTCTTGGATAATCAAAGTATAATTCAAGCAAGGTGGGTCCAAAGAGTTTGCAGAGGGACATGGGAGGCTATAAAAGTGTGATCTACCAAGTGTGGTAAAATCAGCTATAATAGATTTCCCCTAATATGTGAGGTCATAAGGGTAACATGATGGCCAAAATAAATTATATCCATCCTAGAAGTGGAGTAATGAAGACCCAAGTAGAAGAACCAGGCACTCATCAGTACAATACAATGATAAATCTCAACATGCGATTGCAAATACATAGTTTAATAGTTCCAAATACATAAGAGTACAATGGCCATGAATAGGCATAATAGACATATGTCAAATGTGGTCATCGCCATGTACAATATATAGTGAACAAGATCTCCATAATGGATGGAGATATCTGATAATATACTGGAATTTGAGCATGAGAGCTGACATCTCATGAATACTGGCACAATTAAAGAGGTGGCATATGGGGAATGCCACCAAGCTCTGAGGTCTTCTATGCAAACCACTACTGGTACATGTCCCATCACGTGAATAAAGGTGTTGATGTCGAACATGATGGTCGATTGTCTAATTACCAGTCATTGATGTATATCATTAACAGACGAGAGATATCCCACCGATAACGATAATAGGAATCAAGGTACAGAGTGAAATCCAAGAAGTGTGAATAGATGTGTTAAGGTCAAACATTTGAAAGAATCCATCAATCAGGGACATTGATGTATTCCCAAAACTGTTGATGGAAAGAGGACCTACCACTGATGATTGCAAGTCTCAAGGAACTCAATGGAATCTAGACTCCTATTCCAGAATAAATGATTTGAAGTCTATGGAATGGAATCTGATGGAAGGAGGGAATTAAGGCATACTCCATCAACCAACATGAGGTACAAAACAACGCTGGATAATTTGGAAGAACTCAAACAAACAAGATGTGCACTAACTAGTAGTTGTATTGGGAATGAACGACATGCAAAGAAAATATAATTGAGGAATGACCCACTGAGGATAAAACTACCTTCAAACAGGAGCATAAGGAATATGGTGATTGACATGCAACATAGAATCGACATGTAAACAGGGACAATATCTGCAACATAGAAGGCATTGACAGAGGCTCCATAGGGACTGGAAGAATAACCAGTTGATGGAGAAAACTCATAATAACAAGTACAGCTCCTAAAGTCATACTAGTAACCCAACCGATGGATGAAATAGACAATGCTTTTTCCGAAGGAGACACGACTCGACATATTCCAAAATTAATATCATTTCTCGTCCGTATTTTTAGTTTTTTTAATTTTTTTTTTTGGACTTTTTCCTATTAGGAAGCTTCAAAAAGAATAAAAGTGCTTATAGTACATAGCTAGGAGGAGACGAGTGTCGCGTGAAAGCAAACTAGTTCCAAGCAATGGAACATACCTATGCTCAATGCGAGGAAGCATGTGCAAGATAAGGACAATTGGGGGAAGGTCTCCTCTCGGTAAGGGATAATCAAGCTGCAAAGGATATATAAAAGGCTCTGCTTGGCTAGGATTAAGACAAGATTAGGCTATATGGCTTATAAATCTAAAGCGGGGAGCCGATGTAAAGCTCAATAAGGCAATAAAGCGCATGATAATGCAATTACAACTTGATATAAATGGGAGTCCCTGCAATAAATGACCAGCATAAAGTGTTGATGTATTTGTAACTTCAGAATGTATTCACTTGTATATCTTATACCCCGATGTTCCTATCGGGAAGTATCAGTAATGTAATTGATTCATGTCATACCCTGATGTTCCTATCAAGAGAATCAGTAATGTAAAAAAGTCATGTAAAGTCAGAGATGGTAACCCTCCTTATTGATCAAGGGTTAAATTCCCTGCAGTTGTGGGGAACTAGGGTTATTAGACTCTCCTAGAGAATTCAGCCTTGGTGAGTTAATGTCAAGTCATAAGTTAGTATAAATAGAGAGTGAGTCTCTATATTTATCACAAAGTCACTCTCACTCATTTGTAGCGCATGCATGAGAGAGAAGGAGCTGGGATAAGAGAGAGAACAACTGTCAGAGATCATCTTACTGTATTTGGGTTTTACTACTGCCATTGGTGCTTATTCTATATCTGAGGAAGTTGTGGGGTTTCCTTCTTTATGGTTTCCCCGAGGAAAATCTTTGTGTCCATTGTCTCTTGTGATTGATTGTTGTGATTGTTATTCTCTTAGTTAAGATCCTAAGATAATATTGTCTAAATGATAAAAATATAACATGGTATCAAAGCTAACCTGAGAAGAAGACACTGTGTAGCTGTGGAAGCTAGGGATTCTTACATTTTTGGTCTCTCTCCACAATCCATCAACAAAAGGAGGCTAGGATGAACCTCCATTGAAGGGTGCATCTTTCTGTCGAAGCAGAATCTAATTCTAAGCACTTTCAGTTTTTGACCTACCACTACATCGGGAAATTAGGGTTTTTCATTGAAGAATAATTTTTGAGTGAGCACGAGATAGGAATTCTCTCCTCCTGAAAATTGAAGTTAGAGACAAAAATCAAGTTTTTTGGTTTGGTAGAACTCTAGGAAAGTCAAACCCTAATTTGCCGTGGAACTAGAAAACGAGCACTATAGAAGATCAGCTCTAGATCCAGTTTTCAGCTTCTCAAATTGGTAAGATCTAAATATTTTGTATTTCCATTTGAGGTTCTCAATCAAGATGTCTCATCACATCAAGCTTGATGAAAATATTGAGGGATATGATAATTACCAAACTTGGAAGTATAGGATCTCCCTGGTCCTAGAAGAAAATGAGTTAGACTCTTACATCAGTGAAGAGGTTCTAGTTCCATAGGGAGATGAGGATAAGGACCTACACAAAAATAAATTGGCCATGGCTAAGAGGATTATTGCTGATTCAATCAAGGATCACCTCATACCACAAGTGTCCTCCCTAAAGACACCTAAAGCAATGTTTGATGCCCTGACCAAGCTGTTTGAAGGAAATAACATAAATCGGAAGATGAATTTGAGGAACCGGTTGAAGAATGTAAAGATTCAGAATGCAGAGACCATACAACCATACTTTCCAAGGGTCTCCTAGATCAGAAAACAACTTGAAGCAATAGATGAACAAGTAGAGAATGCAGAAATTGTGATGACCACCTTGAATGGTCTCCCTAGGGCATGGGACTCTTTCATTCAAGGGATTTGTGCAAGAAAGAAGCTATTCAAGTTTAGTAGGTTGTGGGAAGAATTCTCACAAGAAGAAGCTCAAATAATATCCCAAGAAGAAAATATGGGAAGTGAAGATCAAGCTCTCACAGTACAATCCAAGAAAAGTAGAACAAACTTTCACAAAAGTAAGCACTCGCACTAGAAATATAACCCTAGAAGATCTAACATAAATCTACCTAAATTCAGATGCTATACATGTGATGAAAGAGGACACTTTGCTAGAGATTGTCCTAGAAATAAAAATGGATCTCACGAGAAGAAGGGAAACAAGAGAAGACATCATGCTCATGTTGCAGAGGATGATGAACCTTCCCTAAAGAGAATCAAACAAGAAAGTGATGATTCTTCAAGTGATGAAGAATATGTTCTGATTTCTGCTCTCATGGGAACTATCAGACATGGAAGCAATGATTGGATTATAGAAAGTGGGGCTTCCAAACATATGATGGGATTCAAAGAATCCTTTGTGAAACTGTCTGAACATGAGTCACCTCACAAGGTGAAACTTGGGGATGACTACCAGTATCCAATAAAAGGTAGTGGTGAATCCTCCTATAAGCTAGACTCTGGAAAGTCTATGAAGATGAAGGATGTCTTGTTTGTACCAAGACTAAAGAAGAAACTCCTCTCCATATCTGCATTGGATGAAAAATGCATAAGGGTTGCATTCGTAGATGGCCAAGTTCTTATGTGGCCAAAGGAAAAGACTATACATGTGCACTATATAGAACTACCACTTGCAAGCAAAGCTGTTGAAGGTCTTCCAGAAATATAGACAAAACATGACGGTGTTTGCAAAGGATGTGTGAAAGGAAAGAACACAAAGAAGACATTTCCAAGTAGAGAGAGCAAGGCAAAAAGAATATTGGAAATTATCCACTCTGATGTATGCAGTCCAATGTCATCTAGCTCATTAAGTAGGTATGTATATTATGTTTCTTTCATCGATGATTTTTCTAGGAAGACATGGATATACTTCATGAAAAACAAGGATGAAGTATTCAACAAGTTCAAAGAGTTCAAAGCCTTGATCAAGAATCACACATAAAATAAAATCAAGACATTTTGATCAGACAATGGCAGAGAATTCACATCAAATGAAATTCAAATAATTATGCAAAGATTCAAGGATTAAGAGGGAGTTAACCACTCCATATAATCCACAACAGAATGGGGTTGCAGAAAGGAAGAATAGAATGATTATGGAAGATGCAAGGGAAATGCTTCATGATCAATATATTCCCATGCATCTATGGGAAAAAGCTGCTAGAAGAATTGTGTATCTACAGAACCGTACTCCGCATAGAGTACTCAAGAACAAAAATCCTGAAGAGGTTTTCTCCAGCAAGAAACCAGAAGTCAGTCATCTTAGAATATTTGGTTGTTCAGTGTACATACACATTCCAAAAGAAAAGAGGACAAAGTTATATCCTTCGGGAAAGAAGGGTATATTCGTGGGATATAGTGAAAGATCGAAGGCTTGTAGAATATACTTCCCAGGATTCAAGAAGATCAACATCAGAAGGGATGTAACATTTGAGGAAGACTCAGCTTACAACAAATCCAGAAAGAGACCTGCTGAAGAACCTAAAGAAACAGAAGTACCCAAAATTCAAGATACAACTATGAATGATGCAACTCAAGAAGAAGATCGAGAAATAGAAGAACCCCAGGAACCTGTAGATCCACCGCAGGAGAAGAATCCTCATAAGAGAAAACCGGCATGGGTACGAGAAGCTATCCAAGGTGCAGAAAGAAATGGGGCTCCAGAAGAGATACACAGAGAGAAGAAGAGAACCATGTCTTGCTCTAGTTATGTAGCCTTATTATGTGACATCGTTGATAAAGAACCTTCAAATTATGAAGAAGCGACAAAAAAGAAAGAATGGAAGGATGCTATGATCTAAGAGTACCAGTCGATCATGAAGAATGATGTCTGGAATGTTTTTCCAAGACCAAAGGAGAATTTTGTTGTGACTTCCAAGTGGATCTACAAGATCAAGCATGCTGCAACTGGTAGCATAGAGAAATATAAAGAAAGGTTTGTGGCTCGTGGCTTCTCCGAGAAAGAAGGAATAGATTATGAAGAAACTTTTGCACCTGTAGCTAGATACACTTCCATTAGATCAATACTTGCTATGGCTATAGTAATGAAGTGGAAGATACATGATATGGATGTCAAGACAACTTTCTTGAATGGTGTAGTAGAAGAGGAAGTGTATGTGGAGCAACCACTCGGTTTTGAGACACATGACAAGGAGACTCATGTGTGCAAATTGAAGAAATCCCTGTACGGTTTGAAACAGACACCCAAGACATGGTACGACAGAATTGACAGCTTCCTAACTAGTTTGGGCTTTACCAAAAGTAAAGCAGATTCCAACCTTTACTACAATGGTGAGGAAGGGATCCAAGTGATACTCTTACTATATGTAGATGACCTGTTTGTAACAGGTGAAGATGGGTTGACTGTTGACATAAAGAGGAATCTTGCTGCTGAGTTCGAGATGAAGGACTTGGGAATGATGCATTAATTTCTAGGTATGGAGGTGTGGCAGGATGTAGATGGAATATACATGGGACAAGGGAAGTACACAGTAGAGATCCTGAAGAGGTTCAGGATGATGGACTGCAAGGCCATGACCACAGCTATGGCATAGAACCTGAAGATATTGAGTGATGCTTCATCAGATTTGATTGATGCTACTATGTATCATTAGATGATTGGGTCCTTGATGTACCTGGTGAATACGAGACCAGATATTTGCTTTTTTGTGAACCCATTGAGCCAGTTCCTGATAGATCCTAGACATGTTCACTTGATTTCTACAAATCATATTCTGAGGTACCTGAAGGGTACAGTTGATTATGGGCTCAAGTATGCGACAAATCAAAATATTAACTTGGAAGGTTATGTGGATTCAGATTGGGCAGGTAGTGCCATCGATAGAAAGAGCACTTCAAGGTGCTGCTTCAGTATGGGATTAGGTGTGATCTCTTGGTTTAGCAGGAAGCAATCCTACATAGCACTGAGTACAACTGAAGTAGAGTATGCCGTAGCTTGTTCGGCTAGCTGTGAGGTAGTGTGGCTTAGGAAGATACTATATCATTTATTTGATCTCCAGTTGGATGCTACTTGTATATATTGCGACAACCAGAGTTGTGTGAAGTTGTCTGAGAACTTGTTGTTCCATGACAAGTCAAAGCATATCGAGATCAAATATCACTATATCAAAAATATGGTGCAGAGAGGAGTAGTGAAGCTCCATTATGTTGTGACAGACGAGAAGATAGCTGATGTGTTAACCAAACCATTAGCCAGAGTGAAGTTTGAGTACTTCAGGGAGAAGCTTGGTGTTCTCTAGATTGAGGTTCCCTCCAAAGGGAAGTGATGAGGCCATGTTCCTTTTGAACATGGTTGTTGGATGTGTTCCTCCCATGATCAGATGTAAGTACAGAGCCTTTCTGACATGGTTGTTGGATGCGTTCCTTGAATGGTCAGATGTAAGTGCATAGCCCTTCTGACATGGTTGTTGGATGTGTTCCTCCCATGGTCATATGTAAGTGTAGAGCCCTTCTGACATGGTTGTTGGATGTGTTCCTCCCATGGTCAGATGTAAGTGCAAAGCCTTTTGGACATGGTTGTTGGATGTGTTCCTCCCATGGACAGATGTAAGTGCAGATCCTTTCTGACATGGTTGTTGGATGTGTTCCTCCCATGGTTAGATGTAAGTGCAGAGCCTTTTTGACATGGTTGTTGGATGTGTTCCTCCCATGGTCATATGTGAGTGCTGGGACTTTCTAACATGGTTGTTGGATGTGTTCCTCCCATAGTTAGATGTGAGTGCTGGGTAGGCCTTTCTGACATGGTTGTTTGATGTGTTCCTCCCATGGTTATATATAATTGTTGAAGAATATGAAGACCTACATGGAGGCTAGGTCTACAACCAGCATGAAAAAGGGCTGGCTCTGTAGAACTTCCTATGATGAGTAGAATTGAGATATAGCACCAATTGATCAAAATAGCGGTATCTTTGATGATGATCTAGTGATGATCCATCTTTGATGATGATCTAGTGATGATCCAGCCTTGATGATGATCTAGCGATGATCCAGCTTTGATGATGATCAAGTGATGATATAGCCTTGATGATGATCCAGTGATGATTTATCTTTGATGATGATCCCATGATGATCCAGCTTTGATGATGATCTAGTGATGATCCAGCATTGATGATGATCCAGACTTGATCTAGAGAAGAATACTTGTGCTGATGAATTATGTCAAGAGAATAACTTCCTAGTTAAGAGGGAGTGTTGATGTATTTGTAACTTTGGAATGTATTCACTTGTATATCTTATAACCCGATGTTCCTATCGGGAAGTATCAATAATGTAATTGAGTCATGTCATACCTCGATGTTCCTATCGGGAGAATCAGTAATGTAAATAAGTCATGTAAAGTAATAGAAGGTAACCCTCCTTATTGACCAAGGGTTAAAGTCCCCGCAATTTTGGGGCACTAGGGTTATTATACTCTCCTAGAGAAGTCAGCCTTGGTGAGTCAATGTCAAGTCATAAATTAGTATAAATAGAGAGTGAGTCTCTCTATTTATGACATAGTCACTCACACTCAGTTGTAGCGCATGAGTGAGAGAGAAGGAGCTAGGATAAGAGAGAGAACAATGGTTGGAGATCATCTTACTGTCTTTTGGTTTTACTAATTCCATTGGTGCTTATTCTATCTCTGAGGAAGTTGCGGGGTTTTCTCCTTTATGGTTTCCTCGAGGAAAATCTTTGTGTCCATTGTCTCTTGTGATTGATTGTTCTGCTTTTTATTTCTCAATTAAGATCCTAAGATAATATTATCTAAATGATAAAAATATAACATAAAGTTCAAGAGAGAATATAAGGTTCTCACTCAAAGACATTGCATGACTACAAAAGGACTCCTAGACCTAAGGGAAAAATCTCAGCATGGGTACCAAATCAGAAAATGGGACCTAACTAGGGTACCCATGAATAGGAAGGATCTACCACTTACATAATGCCACTTCTAGTGGTAGTATGATGGTTCTGTAACATTACGAAGTAGGTTCGTACCTATAGTTAAGATGACATGGTCATAAGGTGATGCAAAATGCAAGTAGAAAATGTGATCCTATCCTATATGCCAGTTTGAAATTATACCTATAATAGATACGAACGGGTCAAGACCTTGGTAAAAGTACGCTCGAATCGAGCCCCTACACCACAATATTAGGAAAAAACAATTCAAAAAGGTCAATAAGGGTAAAATATATAGGGTAGCAGGTAAAAATTCAATTTTTTTTTTTATAAATAGTGAAAAAGTCATATTTTACCTTTACCATTTTGACTTTTCACCAGACATAGTGCATTGGAGTTGTTTTGAGCCAAGAAATTCAAACACTAAGTCTGGGATCTACGCGCCATGAAATCAAGAATCATCTGAGCCAGCTAAATCTTCATCCCACACTCAATCTTTCCAATGCTATTATTTCAATTTTCAGTTGTTGATTTTTTAATTTGGATCACCCCTACTTGGGCATCTTGGACCACGTGGGTCACTGATCATCAGACTGCGTATAAGGCTCGATATATGTAGAAAACACAATGATTTCGTGTATACGGACGATTGTTAGTAGGGAAAGCCATGTATGAGTGTGCGCATACCCAACCATAAGGACAATTCTCATTAAATCTCATGGTTTTTTGGATGGATGGTGCTGGAATGGTGTGAACGTGCACATGAAGACATGGATGTGGCAGTACAAGGTGACATGGCTACTCAAAAAGCATTAATAGCATGTGGTTTGTATAAATTTTGGAAACTTGGGAGATTGAGGGCTAAACCCATACTTCTCCAAATGCTCGTCGACTATTGGGATCCAGACACAGAAGCATTTCAGCTGGATGGGATGCCCCTGAGGCTTGAGGTTGAGGATGTGTATTTATCACCGGACTATCTCACCATAGCGAGGTAGTAAACTTAAGAGATAAAGGGGTGGGGGGTGGGCTCGCCATTGATGAGTACATAGCTGTATACTTCCTTCCAAACACTGAGAAGGTTGGAAGTCAAGTTCTTGTGAACTCTATCTGGAGTCTCAGCCTCAAGATCATAGTGTTGGTGCTAGCTAGAATAGTTGGATTGGAATATCTTTACCAGGATTCAAGGCCTCTGATGTTATATGTGGTGGAGTGCGTGAGACCTACCATATATGACTGGACTACTGATTTATTGAGAAACATGAAGCATCAATTGAATGACTATAAGCTAGGTCGAACAAGAAACTTCAGTTTTTCCACCAATTGAGTACCTTTTTCTTCGAGCATGTACTGGTCCTCATCCTGAGAATTCAGATACCCCCTCATGGTCTAGGGGATCCAACTCAAACTTGCTGGGTGGTTTTTATGCAACAGTTAGGGGGAGGGCATGTGGCCACACCCTACCCACCTAACTTTTACCATTGGTGGTAGAGACAGATCATAGACATAGATGACTACCCCTATGTAGAGATAGAATTCCACGGTGATCCAAATATTCCCATACCACAGGGTGCCACATATGGAGAAATAGGTAAACAATCCCGAATTGTATTTTATTTTCTAGATTATTAAATTTTTTGGATTTTTTTATATAATGAAATAAAAAACATGTTTTTGGGTCATGACATATACCGTAATACTGATCATGTGTGTGCAGATGTAGGACCTAGACTAGCAGATGGTCTCGCTCGACATCGGTGGAGGGGAATGGGTGATGATATACAAGATGTGGATGTGGAGTGTGCTCTCCAAAGAATACACATGAACTTCGTCCATTTGACACACAGGGTGCCCATGGTGCAAGTCAAGAACTTTCCCGAGGTGATGCAGAGGAAAGTGGTAAGAGTACCCTGTGCATGGGTCAGATTTTTCATATAGTTGGCCAATGTTGTTGCTTGTTTTCATGATCATCACCTTGTTCTATAGGAATAGAGGCCTAGATGTACATTTTGTATTGACTATGTAGTGTTTTCTTGGTGGCTTAAAGCCCCAATTTTGTACCATGACATTTTTGTACTATGACACCATTTTTGGACTATGTTTGAAATGAAAGCTTATAATCATCGGTTTATTATGTTTATATGTGTGTTTAATGGTAATTGTGATGTGTATGCCTCATTTTTTATGTAACAAATGCTAATCTAAAACGTAATTTGCATAAGAATCGACAACATGATTGTAATACCTAGGAATGTGAACGTATGTTATGTGTTCAAATTTTCGTTCAAACAACCTTACTCACAAGAATCTTCGTAATAAAGTCGGATCTCTAACACAATACACACCATTTAATTGTAATACTGCTAACTACGATTCCAGATGTACCTCAAGAGATCGAATACCATGATAAATGGCATCGCATAGTAACTCAATCATGTCACTATATTCAACAACATTGTTGGATGATGGCCAGAGACATACACCTCTTGAAGACACAACATGAACTGTAGGCGTATAGATCGCCCAAGAAGCCGAAGTTGAGTTTTGGGTATGGCGGTTGGCACCGTCAGTGTATCGTACATATATCGAAGACTCTGTCAACATTTTCCATAACAAATGAAAGCGACTCAATAAACTGAATCACTACAAGGATACCAAAACTAAGCTATGCAACTGTACAATAGTATACAACATATCACCCTCAGCTGAGAATTCTGCATAGTTTTTTTTAAGATAGAGCCCATTTCTAGGCTCCACCAAGGCTGTCCCTTCATAATCCACTAACTCATAAGTGCCCTTCTCTAACAGTCATTTAACTACATAAGGTCCATGCCACATAGGGTTGAACTTTCCTTCCCCTAACAGTTCACTATCTTGGTCATATAAAAGAACCAAGTCACCTTCACTAAATCTCCGAGGATGGAAAGAATTATCGTATAGAACCTTAATGCAACTTTTTTTTATACTTCAAGAGCCACTAAGGCATCATGATGTTGCTCATCAAGGTTCTCTAAGTGGATGAGACATTCTTCCAGGTCATAAGTCTCTGGTAAGAGTTCTACGGCTAGCTTCAAAGAATGGATCTCGTATTCAATCGACAATATCAACTCCACCCCGTGCACTAACTGATATGGAGAAAAACCAATGGCAGTATTAATAGTGGTTTGGTAAGTCCACAAATAAGAGTAAATCATAATGTGCCAGTTGTTCTTTCTTTGTGCAACAATTCTCTACAGAATAGACTTAAGGGATTTATTCACAGCTTCGACCTGTCCAATTGATTAAGGATAATAGGAAGAGGAATACTCTTTCTTATACCCCAATTTGGAAGATAAATCATCCATCATCTTATTTTGGAAGTGCCTGCCATGGTCAGTGACAAGCTCTCTCGGGATACCGAACTGAGTAATGATCTAATTCAACACAAAGTGAGCAACCATCCCACCATCGGATTTGATAGTAGTAATAGTCTCTACCCATTTTGTGAATTAATCCATGACCACTTTAATAATATGGTTCCCCCAAGCTTAAGCTAGGTTGCAATCCATAAAATCAACCCCCCACTTGTTGAAGGGGTCGACAGTGATAATAGGATGTAACGGGGATGGATGCGAATGAATATTCCATGCAAACACATGGAAAGGGTGGCACTGCCTGACCACATTAACACAATCCTTAAAGATCGATGGCGAGTAATAACCCGCTCTCAATAGTTTTTGGGTTGTATCAAGCCCAGATAAATGACCACCGCACACCCCACCGTGGCAATCATTAACCACAATCTCATCCTCTTCAAGCATTAAACATCAACAAAAAATGGAATCCACCGCACAACAATACAAAGTGTCACCTACAATGAGGTAGTTCTTAGCAATGTGTCATAAACATCGACGCTCATCCTGTGAGAGGTGTTGAGGGACCTTCAAAGTCTGTAAATAAACAATAATATTTCCATACCATGGGTCCAGGATCGAGATAAGGAATATATGCTCACCAATAAAATAATCTTCATGAATCTTAACTTCATCCAAACTAAGGAAATCTGACATGAGCTCCGTAAAGATCAATGATTTCTTCGATTTTACCGAAACAAGTTTGAGATCAAATTCTTGCAAGATAACAATCCATTTATTATACTTTTCCCCTATCAACCATCTGGTTATGATGAAATGAAATGGATTGATATTATCCACAACCATAGTTTAGTGGAGGAGTATGGAATGTCTCAACCGTTGAACCGCATGGAAGGTAGCTAAGGCCAAATTCTCAATGTGAGTGTAACTAAGTTCAACATCAATGAGGTTTCATCTAAGATAGTAGACAACATGCTCTTGGAGCTCTTCGTCCTCTTGAACCAAAACCATTCCAATCGTCTCTTGAGATGTGACCGCATATAACAAGAACTCACATCTATAGTCGAGTGGACTAAGCACGGGGGCCGATACTAAGGCTTTATTTAATGCATTGAAGGACTCTTGGGCTCACTCATACTAGATAAAAGGAGTGTCCTTCTTCAAAAGGCATATGAAACCCTTGGTCAAATTGGAAAAATTGACAAGAAACCTCCAAAATAAGTTAGCCATCCCTTGAATACTTAGAAGGTGTCTAATCATGCACGGGGGAGACAATCAAAGTATTGCCTCAAAATTAAGAGGATCGACCCTAATCCTCTCCTTGGACATGATTAATCCCAATAAATGACCTACTTTCATGCAAAAGATGCATTTCTTAGGGTTCAAACAAATCTAATAACGAAGACATCTTTTGAAAACTAAGTGCAAATGATCTCGGTGATCCACTCTCAAATGAGAGTGAGAAGCTAAAATGTCTAGATAAACATCAATAATTCGCTTAAGGTCATGAAAATCAAAGGTCATAGCTTGCAGAAAAGTGGGTCCAGTGTTTTTAAGGCCGAAGAGCATCTTCCAGTATGCAAAAGTACCCCAAGGACAAATGAAATTCGTCTTCTGTTGTTCCTCAGGTTTGATCTAAATCTGATTGTATACCGAAAAACAATCTATAAAAAAATAATTCACTTCCCACGCACTCATCAAAATATGATAAATGATGTAACGTCCCTGACCCTCCGACCGACGAAGAGGACGCTACCACAGCGTTAGCCATCCGGGCTACCAGCCCCATGAACATGTGAATTCGTAAAAATGCTGAAAAGGAATGCATTGAAGTAGAACATATACATATGCAATTATTTATCATACATAGTGGAAGCAACATACATTCATACAAGCATTCATTCAACATATTCATGATAATCATTAATGGTAAATAGGATTACAGAAGTAAAAAAAAAATACAAGGTTACTTATCATATAAGAACTCGTTCCGCAACTAGCTACGTCGCTACAACGTTCCACCCAACCATAGGCCAGCGTGTTCCTTAATCTCTCAGCAATGCTACCACCCCCGAGCTGGGCATGATTCTACAAGGAATAACGAACAAGCAGGCTTACACATAGTCAAGGATACACAAAACACAACCAAGCCAACATGGTCAGGTTTATCAGGCCATCAAGGAGCTGGGAAAGGATAAATGCTAAGCTGGTGAGCCCATTACAGATCTAGGAACACCTACACCAGAACTAGCTTGACTTCTAAGACACCCACACACACCCAACACAAGGAATTAGTCCCTTCTCTGCTACATAGTCCCTCAGGACCTACCTTCCCTTCTAGTGCTATTCAGGGGTTGTGGAGAAGAAAGCCATCCCTCTAGCTCTATATATGTGGTTTCCGAACACACCAGGTTTATCAATCAATCCAAGCCCCCATCCCTGCTCCCAACACAGTCCGAAGACCAACCATTGCACGCATGCAATTAATCAGCAATTATAGCTTAACAGGGGAAAATGAATCCTAAGTCATTCTTGTCACTATCGTGGCCAAAATGACTCCAAACAATTGGGAGCATCCACAGAGTGTAATAGCATACACAACCAAAAAACGTAGGGAACACAACAGTCCGTTCGGGACAACGAAGTCACCAGGAAAACTTACACAGACCATGTTGGGGAGGAAAATACAGTCTCCCAACCTATGCATGAGGAAAACTTGCACTAGACCCCAAAATACAGATGGAAAACACACCCAATTCCACTCTGTGGAAATGTGAATGACCACCAATAAGCGACTCCCCTCCTAGCTACGAGAGATCAACAGAATAGATGCCTGTGCGTGAAAAATGAACAGACTCTCATTCCCAAAATGTAAAGAAGATCCCAACAACAAAAAAAATGTAAGGGAGACCACAGCAACCCATGAATCAGTCTGTGAGGAAAGTATACACCCACTCCATCCACAAAATCCGTAGAGGAAAACTGCGTGAGTAAAACCAGGAAAATCCTATGCGTGAGAATGAATAGCCAAGGGCAAGAATGTCATCGTGGAGTGAGTGCAATGAGAGGCATAGTCATTCCTCTGCCCATAAGGAGGTTCAATTCATTGGTGGAGTGTGCATGTGGGAAAGGACTGACAATCCTGCCACACTCCACTCCCAGCCATAACTTCCCCAACTAACAGCAACATTTTTTTAATAGTGGTAGTTGGATAAGGCAAGGAAAAGATGGGAAAATCAAAACAGGGTGGTGACACATGGATTTTCTCTCATGGATCAAGGCTTGACACCCCCCCCTTATCCTTGTGAAAATCATGCCCCTTCTCAATTTAGTTTCCGCGAACGTAGCTGGTTGGGGTTAGTTTTAATTAAAGATGCATATTTACATGATGACAAAACTTAATATGTATGCTGCATGCCCCGATATACCATCGGTGACAATTTCAACCCGAAACATAGCAGAACCAATCGATGGTGGGGCCTTGGCCTTTAGCTCCGCACCATGATTATTTACAATTAATACAACTAATGCAATGGGGTCAAAACTGGGGTGTTACATTCCCCTCCCCCTTCAATAGCACTGTCCTCAGTGCTTACAAAATTTGAACAAAATGCTACACTGGTATCGCCTCAGTGTTCCGCAAAATTGAACAAAAATGGATGTGCCAATCGCATGGCATCCTCCAGCTCCCATGTAGCCTCTTTAGGTCCGTAGTGTCCCCATTGCACCTTTACCTAACCTATGGTACGGTTTCGGAGCATTGTGACCTTCCTGTCGAGGATGCGCATTGGCTCGATTCGGAACTCTCCCTCGGGTTCCACCTGAATCACATCCCAATTTATCACATGGTTAGGATCATGTACATATATCTTAAGCAAAGAAACATGAAAAACATTATGAGCTCTATTACTAGTAGGAAATGCAATTCTATATGCAACTGGCCCTATTCTTTCAAGCACTTCAAACGACCCACAATATCTTGGTGACAGCTTGGCACAACTTGCAAGCTTCAACGAACTCTTCCTTGCCCTCACTCTTAGGTAAACATGATCCCCAGTATTGAAATCCCTGTTCACCCTATGCTTATCTGCATAGTTTTTTTATCTATCCTGTGTTGCTTTCAGATTCTACCTGATCTTTACAACCTCTTGCTCCATTTCCTTGTGCAATTCTAGTCCAAGCACAATCCTGTTCACTGGATTATCCCAAGTCACAAGTGTCCTACACCTTCTCCCATACAAAGCTTCATATGGACTCATCCCCAAGGATGTTTGCTATCCATTATTATAATCAAACTCTACCAAGTGCAAGTAATCTTCCCATTTGGTTGGTTTGTCCATCACGTACATGCGAAGCATGTCTTCAAGCACCTAATTAACTCTCTGTGTTTGCCCATCTGTCTAAGGATGGTATGTAGTGCTGAAGTTTAGCTTTGTACCCAAATCTGTAAACAACCCCTTCCAAAAATTGGAAGTGAACTTGACATCTCTATCAGAGACTATTGCCTTTGGAAATCCATGCAATTTGAAAATCTCCTTCATGGAGATCTTTGCAATATCATCAGCCTTATGCGTAGACTTAACCGGTATAAAATGCACTGCCTTGGTCAACTTGTCCACCACAACCATGATGGAATCATGTTGTCTCCAAGTAATCGACAATCCTGTAATAAAATCCATGGAAATAACTTCCCATTTCCATTCCGGAACTGGCAAAGGCTACAACAAACCTGCAGGGTGTTGATGCTCAACCTTTACCTATTGACATTTCATACACCTTGAAATGTACTTAGCCATATCCCTTTTCATTCCTAGCCAAAAGTACTACTTTCTAGCTGTAGCAATTGTCTTCTGATATCTTGGGTGACCAGACTATGGAGCTTGATGGATTTCATCCATAACAACTCTCCTCAAACCTACTACATTCGGAATATAAATTCTACCTTTATAAGTGAGAAGTCCATCTTCTTCCAATTTATATCCCTCATACCTCTTCTCAAGACTTTGCTGCTGCAATTTGTCTTTCACCTACTCATACAATTCATCTCCAATAGCATGACTAACAATCTGCTGCTTCAAATCTGATTGGAAAATACTAAGAGATGCCACATACATTTCCTGCACCTTCCTGCTGAGTGCATCAGCTACCTTGTTCTCTTTCCCTTTTATGTGCTTGATTTCAAAATCAAATTCACATAAAAACTCCAGCCATCTCGCTTGCCTAGCATTCAGAGTAGGCTGATCAAACAAATACTTCAGACCATAATGGTCTCTTCTGAGCTCAAATCTCCTACCCATCAAGTAATTCCTCCACATCTTGAGGGCATGTACTATGGCTACAAGCTCTAGATCATGAGTGGCATAGTTCTTCTCATGCTCCTTCAACTTCCTTGACTCATAACATATCACATGGTTGTCTTGCATAAGGAATCCTCCAAGCCCTTGTCCGCATGCATCTGTACACACCACAAAATCTTTCTCAGGGTCTACAACTTTCAATACGGGTGCACTGGTGAGAAGATTCTTCAGCTACTGGAAGCTTTCTTCACACCTAGATTTCCATTTGAACTTCATCCCCTTCTTTTGCAAAGAAGTGATGGCATGTGCAACTCTGGAGAACCCCTCAATGAATCTCCTGTAGTATCCTGCAAGTCCCATAAAATATCTTACATCTATCACATTTCTTGGAGTAGGCCAATTCATAATGGCTTCAATATTTTTAGGGTCCACAGATATACCCTCTTCTGAGATAATGTGACCCAAATACTAAATTCTATCTCTATAGAAGTCACACTTGCTTAGTTTTGCATACAACTGATGCTCCCTGAGCAATTGCAATGTCAATATCAAATGCTCTTCATGTTATTCCTCATTCTTAGACTAAACAAGAATGTCATCAAGGAAAACAAGAACAAACTTGTCCAAATATCTGATGAAGACACTATTCATAAGGCACATAAATGTAGCTGGTGCATTTGTGAGACCAAATGGTACCACTACAAACTCATAATGTCCATACCTTGTTCTGAAGGTTGTCTTATGAATGTCTTCATCCTTGATTCTCACCTAATGGTAACCAGACCTCAAGTCAATCTAGGAAAATACCTTTGCTCCCCTCATTTGATCAAAGAGGTCATCAATCCTAGGCAAAGGATATTTATTCTTCACAGTAACCTTGTTCAACTATCTATAATCGATACATAACCTAAGTGTACCATCTTTCTTCTTTACAAATAGAACTGGTGCTCCCCAAGGAGACACACTCGGTCGAATATACTTCTTTTCCAACAACTCTTGCAGTTGCATCTTCAACTCTAGCATCTCCGGTGTACTCATCCTGTAGGGTGCCTTGGACAATGGTGTTGCTCTTGGCACAAGTTCAATTGTGAAGTCAATGTCCCTCTTTTGAGGAAGCCCTAGAATCTCATCAGGAAACACATCCCTAAATTCCTGTAACACCTGATAGTCCTCCAACCTAGGAGCTTCATCTCCTGATGTCTCCAA
Source organism: Pseudotsuga menziesii (assembly GCA_001517045.1). NCBI lineage: Eukaryota > Viridiplantae > Streptophyta > Pinopsida > Pinales > Pinaceae > Pseudotsuga > Pseudotsuga menziesii. The sequence goes on from LPNX010945961.1 coordinate 245,520, forward strand.
AATATGAGCTGCATACAACTGGAAACCCTTCCTATAGAACTTCTTTAACCGCATTGCTGAAACCTGCCTTACTGAAATCACCTTTGGAATACCTTTCACAACTGCTAGGTTCCCTTCTTCATTCATGCATTCGAAAGTCTTATTATAGCAGTCAAGCTTTACCCTGTGAGATTCTAACCATTCCATTCCAATGAGAACATCATAGGAACCAAGTGGTAGAACATTCAGATGTACACAAGTGACCAATCCATCCATGACCAATGGACATTTCTCTACCACTTCACTGACCTTTCTCTTAGTTCCAGTGGCTAGCTGGACTAACCAAGACTTCCTATGTTTTACTTTCTTAAAAGCACAATTCTTGACTACTCTAGGAGTAATGTAACTGTGAGTAGAACTAGGGTCATTAAAAATAGAAACAGATTGCTCAACAATCTTACCTGCTACTTCAACCACAGTTGACTGGTGATCTGCTTGGCAGTCCTCCAGTGCTGCATAAATCCTAGGGACTGCCCTTGCTACTTGACCCACTGTTTCTGCTTCTTGAATGTTATAAGCTAGTCTTGCACTCTCATTCTCAAGTGGATAATTTCTGCGCATGTGGGGTCCTCCACATTTCCAACATTGAAGTGGTCCTCTATTCTGTTGTGGATCTTTAAACTTTTCTCCTGTCATTCCAACTGGTTTACTCGCAGCATGGGATGGCTGCTTCTGCTGATTCCTAAAGTTAGAAGGTTTGAAACCTTTCTTTCCTTGGTCAAACTTCTCATTCTTCTTGTCCTTCCATGCCTTATGGTAATCCGGCTTACCTTTGCTTTGCTCATAACAATAATTATCCTTCCTTATTGCTTCTTCAAGAGTTCTAGGTTCATAAAACTCAATTCTATCTTTGTAAGACTAAGGCAATCCACTCAGAAAATGCTGGACCTCCACTTTTTCATCTCCGATGTACCAGACATACCTCAACAGCTCCAAAAACTTATTTGCATATTCTTCCATGGTCCGTTGTCCCAATCTCAGCTCATGGAACTCCTTGATCTTTTCATCATAATACCTATCAGAAAGGTATTTCTGCTTGAAATACTTCTTGAATTATTTCCACTTAAGTCTCCTTTCACTGATCCTCTTTACTTGCTTGAAGTGTTCCCACCAAATGGATGCCCTTCCATTCAGATTGAATATGGAAAATCTTGCCTTCATGTTTCCTGAATAATCATGCACTTGAAAGTACTTCTTTATTCCAAGAAGCCAAGCTTGAGCCTCTTGTCCAGTCTTTACCTCACCATCAAATGTAGGAGGTTTAGCTTTCTTAAATTCATCTTGAGAGAGATCCCTATGGTGTCTCTTTCTTTTCCTTTTATGAGAAGAAGAACTTGAATCCCCGCTGGATTCTTCAAAATTAGATGATCCACTAGATGTCCTTCTCCTTCTCCTAGTACTGCTCTTACTGCCTTCTGGTCTTGTTGTACCTCATCCATAGTCTATCTTTCTTTGCAAGTCTGTCAAACTCTACAACATTTCAGCATTCAACTGGTGCTACTCTTCCTGGGCTTTGATCAAGCTTCTCATGGTGGCTGCAACATCTGACCGTGTCTCCTGGAATCTCCTTCCATTAGACTCTATGTCATCATTCCCATTACGGACATTTTCTCCTATGGCATCTTGCGCACGCTCGTAAAAATCCTGAGCATCATATCCATCATGGGTTCTCATAACTGAATCGTAACTTACTTACCAAACTACACTACCTGGAATACTACTCTTGAAGGTGATTATGATTCTGCAAATGTGCTAGTAACACAAATGTTAGATGCATAATATTGATATAAATCAGAATTACTTACCTTCTCCTGGAAAAATCATAAAATATCAAATTGTCCAAACAAAAGGTTTTCTTCATCAAATAATGTCTATCTGAGGGGGATGATAGGGGTCAAGGGGGCTTTCCCCCTTGTGGCTTCCCTACACCACTGCAAGGCAGGTTGAGGGCAGCGCCCTCATTTTTTTTGTAAATATATGATTTTCATGCAATCTGGCACATAAGATCACTGCCACTTTCTTCTTTTCAGCCTCGAAAATCCACTGAAAAACCGTTGAAAATACTACTAAAAGACAGCCGAAATCTACTGAGAAATCCTACTTGAAAAACTCAAAATTTCCTTGTATAGGATCAGGTCTCATCCCAACTAACATTCTGACATTTCGGCGGTCAGCACAACTAACTTCCTCCGCTGTTCATCGGTGACCGGATCCACTAAGCACTACCTCGTCGGTGATCGAATATTCTAACCCTCAGAAGGATATTCCATTAGACAGCTGCAACGGCGGACGTTCAATCCACTAACTTCATCCAACGTAGCTCATTGGCAACCGAATTAACTAGGTGTCAGCAATGTGTTCAACTAACCATCACTGATGGCCGACGATTCCAGGACTTAGAGAAATTTTTGGAATTTTCCCTTTAGTCTTCCCTTTCACCACTTGATCGGCTCAATTCTCTTCCTTTTCGTCGGTGAAATAGTTACATCAGCAGCTGCAACAGTGGCCCACCATCTTCACTCTTCTCCCAATCGACGGCCCAATTTCCTGTGTCATAACCTGATCGGTATCAGCAGTCTCTTCTCATTGAAAGACTAGTGTTCTAGGATTCCAAAATGGCGGTGCACGAACCATTTTCTGCTTCCGATGGCCGATGTTTTTGTGACTTAGAAAATTTTGAACTTTATTTACTGCGTCGGTGGTTGGAGGCCTTACCCGTCGGGCGCGTAGTTGTCTAGCCATTTGCAACAGCGGGTGCTCGATCAACTATGTTCCGTCGACGGACGTCAAACTCTTAGAAAATTTTTCCTACAATTTTCCTTCCAACTGTCCTCCATTGGGTATGCTTCCTCTTAGCTCTCCGCTACATTGGAATTCCTTCCCATGAAGTGTCCCGATGAACCGACAGTTCAAACACTTAAACAAATTTGTGGAAGTTTTCTGTCATCAAATTCTGATCTCTACTGGGAAGAGAGAAACCCTACTTCTATCACTGCATCTTCATGGTCCATTCAGGCCCATGCTGCAACATGAGCTCTGATACCACACTCTAATGTCCTCGACCCTCCGACCGGTGAAGAGGACACTACCACGACGTTAACCATCCGGGCTACCAGCCCCATGAACATGTGAATTCATAAAAATGTTGAAAAGGAATGCATTGAAGTAGAACATATACAAATGCAATTATTTATCATACACAGCGGAAGCAACATACATTCATACAAGCATTCATTCAACATGTTCATCATAATAATTAACAGTAAATAGGATTGCAGAAGTAAAAAAAGACAAGGTTACTTATCTTGTAAGAACTCATTCCGCAACCAGCTACATCGCTGCAACGTTCCACCCAACCATAGGCCAGCATGCTCCTTAATCTCTCAGCAATGCTGCCACCCCCGAGCTGGGCATGATTCTACAAGGAATAAGGAACAAGTAGGCTTACACATAGTCAAGTATACACAAAACACAGCCAAGCCAACATAGTTGGTTTTATCAGGCCATCAATAAGACAACCAAGCCAACATGGTCAGGTTTATCAGGCCATAAAGGAGTTGGGAAAGGCTAAATGATAAGCTGGTGAGCCCATTAGAGAGCTAGGAACACCTACACCAGAACTAGCCTGAATTCTAAGACACCCACACACACCCAACATAAGGAATCAGTCCCTTCTCTGCTACACAGTCCCTCAGGCCCTGCCTTCCCTTCCAATGCTATTCAGGGGTTGTGGAGAAGAAAGCCAGCCCTCTAGCTCTGTCTGTGTGGTTTCCAAACACACTAGGTTTATCAAGCAATCCAAGCCCCCATCCCTGCTCCCAACACAGTCCGAAGACCAACCATTGTACACATGTAATTAATCAGCAATTACAGCTTAATAGGGGAAAACAACTCCTGAGTCATTCTTAGCCCTATCATGGCCAAAATGACTCCAAACAATCGGCAGCAGCCCCAGAGCATAACAACATACACAACCAACAAGCGTGGGGAACACAATAGTCCGTCCTGGACAAGGAAGTCACCGATAAAACTTACACAGACCACGTTGGGGAGGAAAATACAGTCTCCCAACCTGTGCATGAGGGAAACTTGCACTAGACCCCAAGATACAGAGGGAAAACACACCCGATTCCACTCTATGGAAAAACATGAATGGCCACCGATAAGCGGCTCCCCTCCTGGTAGGAGATCAACAGAATAGATGCCTATGCATGAAAAATGAACAGACTCCCATTCTAAAGATATAAAGAAGACCCCAACAACAAAAACAATGTAAGGGAGACCATAGCAACCCACGAATCAGTCTGTTTGGAAAGTATACACCCACTCCATCCACAAAATCTGTAGAGGAAAAGTGCATGAGTAAAACCAGGAAAATCCTATGAATGAGAATGAACAGCCAAGGGTAAGAATGGCATCGTGGAGTGAGTGCAATGAGAGGCATATTCATTCCTTTGCCCATTAGGAGGTTCAATCCGCTGGTGGAGTGTGCGTGTGGGCAAGGACTAACAATCCTGCCACACTCCACTCCCAGCCATAACTGCCCCTACTAACAGTAGCAGTTTTTAATGGTGGTAGTTGGATAAGGCAAGGAAAAGATGGGAAAATCAAAACAGGGCTGTGACACATGGATTTTCTCTCATGGCTCAAGGTTTGACACCCCCCCCCCTTATCCTTGTGAAAATCATGCCCCTTCTCAATTGAGTTGCTGTGAACGTAGCTGGTTGGGGTTCATTTTAATTAAAGATGCATATTTACATGATGACAAAACTTAATATGTATGCTGCATGCCCCGATATACCATCGGTGACAATTTCAACCCGAAACATAGCATAACCAATCGATGGTGGGGCCTTGGCCTTTAGCTCCACACGATGATTATTTACAATATATACATCATATACATCTAATGCAACGGGGTCAAAACTGGGGTGTTACAAATGAATGATGTAGGAAAGTTATCTTTAGGATAGGATTTGTTCAGGTCTCTAAATTTAGTTCATACCCATATGGTTCCCTTGTTCTTATCAACCAGAATGAGGTTGGATACCCATTCAGTCAAGGGAACCAGATAGTTAAATCCTACCTTGAGTAACTTCTCTATCTCTTCCTTAATGGAGGGTTCTTTATGGGGATTCATCACATGTAAGCATTTTCAAAGAGGCCTAGCCCCATGGTAAGTTTTAATTTCATGTTCGATAATTCAAGGATCATACAACCAAGAAAAGACATCACGAAATTCTTTAAAAATATTAGTGTATTCTTGAATCTCATTAGGAGAACAATATGCCCCAATGTAAATGTTCTCAACTTTACCAGGAGTTCAAGAAATGTTGATAGGGATAGTAGATGATAGGTTAGCCATGTTCCCTTCGACATATATACCATAGGTTCCTAATGGGATCACAAGACTACCAACCTTCTCACTAAGGGTCATCCTAAAATCATCACACTCGATCTGTTCAAGCTCTGGGAGGAAAGAAGAGCAATGGTGCAAGTGTTCCAAAGTTCGTTCTGAACCATTCATGGCTTCAAGAATCACTTCATTGGAAGGAAAAACATCATCGAAGAAATCATGTGAGCATGATGATGCAACTACCAAAGCGGGAAATGCAAAAGAGTCATCCTCCTCCATCTGCAAGGAGGAAGGAATAGGATCTATAACAGGATCAAGAGTAGCTTGATAAGCAATTTACTCTATAGATGATGGTATCTCCATCTTAGTAGGTATAGGATCTTCCTTCGAAGTACTCAGAGAAGAGAAAGTCCAAGGGTCCTCCAAATACATAGTTCAAAATGGGACCGAACTTGACGATGATGATTCACTACCAAGAGTGGAAACTATGGTCAGGATTGGTGTAGAAATATTAAAGGATCCTATCAATGACGGATACATTCTTACACCAACATTCTCAGTTTCTGGTTGAGAATTATCAATAGTCAGGATAATAGATCTCAACGATGTTGAAGGCCTAGAATTATCAAATGAATGCTTTCTGATCGTGACAATCCTATATTCGAAAGGGAAGCAAATCATGCAGAAGAGAGAAGACACAACCGCTCTCATATTGAAAATCCAGTTCTGGCCCAACAAAAGATTGTAGTCAAGGGGTGCATTAACCACCTCAACCGCGATGGACAACGTCTTCCCTCCTAACTGGACCTGAAGAGAAGGAAGAATACCATGCGGTCGAAAATAGCATCCATCAAAAGCAGTCAACACGGTCCCATATTTTGACAATGGGGGTGAACCAAGACCTTTCCAACATGCAAGAGACATCACAAAAGCCGTAGTGCCTTCAGCAACCACTATGCATTTAATCATATTGTTCATACACTCCACATGGACTAAGAATGTCGCATGGTAAGAAAAGTGGCTGGAATTCATGGGTTTCAAATTTAATCACCGTGAAAGGATGAAAATCAACCATCCAAAGGGCAGCAATAAGGGTTTTCTCTGCGAAGAGAAAGTCTGAAGGACTTCAAGAGATGACATCATAGAAGGATTCTGATCCAAAACCTTAACAATAGAATAATGTTGGGCAACTCAAGAATTAGGATTGTTCCCCGAGCGCTTTAGGACTCCTTTAGGAATGCAAGGTATACCTTCAGGCTTATAAATATGCAAAGGAACCTTGGGAGGTGTAGGCTAGTACCCCACATTGAGTTGCAATGAACCATAATATTTAGCACACGTCCCAACATTTTCAGCTAACATCATGTTGATGCAACCGTGGCCACTTCTTGTTTTCTATAGTTTTTGATACCCACCATAAGCACTTTCAGATTCCATGTTCCTCGAATTCATGTTTTGGTTATGGGGTAAAGGATCCGTTAAAATGGGTGGCCTCTGTTCAATGAATTTCGAGGATTCATCAATATGGGGGCACAAGTAAGTGAGGTGATTCCCCCACAAATATTTCAAGGGAACTTAACCTTACGTTTAGAATTCTTGTCCCCCCCAACATTATCACTATTCTTGTCATCATTAGCGTTCTCTTTCCTATTCCCACCCTTACGATTTTTTCTTCCCTTCTTCTTGTTCTGTCCGGGATTTTGGTTACCCTTTTGGTCTGACATATGCACGGAGAGCACATCCGCCATTTGGGTGGGATTGGATGAATCCAAATATTTTTCGGTCACAGATTGATTAATCGACAAATTTCTCATTTGATTCATAACCTGGTCTACACCTTTATCACTTGCGGAGCCAACAATGCCATCAACATCTATCCAAGGTTTAAACTTAGGATCGAAGTTAAACTGTAGAGTGTTAGGTATAATCTCGTATAAGAGCCCATACTGAGCATAAATCAAGTCTAGTTGTTGAGCTCAAAAGATATCTTGTTCCTCATTCATGGCTCCAGATGTTGAAACATCCTTTGCGATATATGGCAATAACAACTTGAGGAACCATTTCAATAGAAACTAGGGTGGAATTTTTGCCTTAATAAACCTCTTCTGTCTACTCCACTCTTGAATATGATCAAATATATGTGTGGCTTTGTCTTGCCTAAATGTCGACAAGATTTATGTAAGAGCATCATAACATACCGGTGACTGAAATTGGTTCAAGAAGGTCATGGATAGATCATTAAAGATCCGATATGTTCCCTTAGGAAACTCTATATACCATTTCATCATAGGTCTTGTGAGGATGCATTGAAAAAGGCGTAAGTGAACTGAATCATGATTCAAATAATTGGAAGGGAACCATAGGTGGAAAGTGGTAACATGCTCTCGAGGGTCCTCACCATTCTTACCTTCTAATTTTGGAACATCTGAAGGAAGCTTACCAGGAACAACTAGCCACATTGGATCATGAGAAACCATATCATTGGTAAACTTTGATAAATCAAGAATATTCAAAGGAGCTAGGAAAGGGATCCTAGTTTATTCCATTTGGTTCCACGCTCCTTGATAGGACTGATCCACATAGGGTTTTTGGTTGTAAATACCGTGGCCTTGGCCAGTTGGGTAATAACCTCCTCCCATCTGACCTATAAATGGATACATTGGGATACTATAATTAGGAATACCTTGAGACTGGGGTGCTACATAGCCATATTTATAACACTGATATGATGGTCGTACCTTGAACACATAAGGAGGTACATAACCTCCTGACAAAGAAAGACCGACAAAGGAGGGGACAACATGGATAGAAGCAGTACTCTGTCTCGAAGGACTGCGCGAGTTGTAAGGAGGGTGTGTCATGAAAAAGTCATTTGAAGGAACATGTATAGAATATAATGGAACATATTAAGGCATGTATGATGTACCTCTAATGTTCACATGTCTAGGGTCACCTCTGCTAGAAGGGATCCCATTGGTATTCCTGGATGAGGAGTATGGAATTCCTCCCACCAAGGGTGTGGAAGGTGCAACATGACCACTACCAAAATAATTGACATGGAAAGGAATGGTAGTGCCCCAAGGAACACCACTAGGATGTACACCAAGATCAACAAAAGATGACAAAAAACTATTGGTCATATCTAGCATTCCAAATATAAAAGTGTTGGCGCTAGAGGGAATAGGATGAGTCTCACCGCTCGACCTTCGAGGAGAAGATCATCAATTAGTATTACATAATCTGAAAACTGGGATTGTGCATTATATTATGTACCAACCTCAAATGGATTGACTTCTTCCATAGTCCCATATACAATGAATGACACATTCCCCATTCCGGAGGACGAAGAAGGAGGGGCTTCCGGGATATCAGATGTACGACTCATGGAGATACCAGTGTGTGAATCACAGTGATTATGAGACCACCTAGGTTGTCTAAATCTCTTCCATGAAGGAAGAGGATAAATACACAGCAAAATACTTGCCAAACGTTGACAATAGTGAGATGTCAGTCCTTGATCCATTATGACTCCACAAAAATAAGGAGACTCAACTAATTACAAACCCTATAGAAATCTAGCGCACATAGAGCACACTCCTAAGAAAATATAAGCCAAGTGCAAGCAAATCAAGGGGAGGATAAATGAGCTCCTGAATGTAGAAGGTATATATCTCCTAGGAGAAACCTGAGACTCCCATACAATACAATCAGAGTTGTGTAACCAATGATAGTGGCCCTCCACTTCAACGCATAAAATGACTGTGTTGTCCGACCCCTACCTAGAGAGGACACTCATAGAATAACCTTTACAGGTACCCCCTATGATACCTACGTAAGAAAAATAAGTTCACCCCAATATAAACAATGCTTAGATGAAAAGTCGCAGGATGGATCTACTATATGGGTAGGGTAACAAAGCTCGAATCTCGAAAGCACCAAAGGTACCTCAAAAGCACCTAGATACGAATAAGATCCTGGAAATATCTCTAATGTTGCACAGAGAGTGGAAAGGGGCTATCCCCATCACAAACATGTATGTTTCCTTATGCTTAAATCCTATGTAAGAGGAGCCTCTTGAGAGCACTAATTATACCAAGGATTTCACTCTCTCACCTAGACAACCACCTACTTGTTTTCTTTAGTAGTATTGGATAAATGTACTCACCAAATCCTATTCCATAACTCTAAAACCTAAGCTTGTTGATGCACCAATATCAAATAAAAATTCTAATTCATTTTAAATTAAGCGTTGATTTTAAGGTTGTGATTACTCAAAGGAAATGGTCGTGCAACTAGTGATATTATGACTCAGCAGTAAAGTAAATATGCACACCTAACAAACGATGCCAAGTGCAATTCGTGTTGAATGAGAAAAGGGTATTCCACTATATGAAATGCATAAATTTTCCTTCAAATTTCAATGAATATTTCCCTATATGAAATCCTAACTACTGTACAACTAAGCAAAACACAAATGCAAGTACTAATCCATGTACATGCATCATGCATAAATATGCAAAAACAATTTTTTTTTCAAAGTAAATGATATGTAAATGCAATAAAATACTCTAAATCTCTCATATCCTACAACAAGTATCAAACAAAATCCAAGCAAGACACTGAGACAAAAAATGTCTAATGCACTAATACCAAAAAAAAGAGAGAAAGATGACAAGAACAACTTTTACCTAAAAATAAAATAAAAAAGGTCCGTGGTCAGAAACATAGGTAGTAGAAAAACCTCAAAAGCATCCAAGAAGACTCAACAACATTCAGAACCCACCCAACATCTCTCAAACATCAAATTCACACTCAAAAGAGAAGCACACATGACTGTTTGTAGGAAAACCACGTGTATACACAGTTTTTTAAGGAAAACTCACGTGTATACACAACTGTAAAGAAAAAACCTGCATACAACAAGAGAAAGGGGGTAAAATGATAAGCTAATACCTAAATTACTCAAACAGGACACTAATGGACTAACATACTTATGGACCTGACATAGAAACATAGAGAAACAGAGAGAAATTCAAGCATGTTGTGCACCCAAATCCCAAAGAAAAACAAGGAACCTCCCTAGCAGAGTCACCAATTCTGTTACGGAGGGAAACTTCCTATGGCTTGGGGTAGACCACAATAGACTAAATGATACTAGAAATCAATCCAATTCAATATGAAAGAGAAACAAATGCCGTTAACACTAAGGGATACAGAACAGAAATTATTTCGGACGGTTGTAGTAGGGATTTCTTGGATCATCAAAGTATAATTTGAGCAAGGGGGGTCCAAAGAGTCTGCAGAGGAACATGGGAGGTCATAAAAGTGTGATCTACCAAGTGTGGTAAAATCAGCTATAATAAGGACTTTGACCAGATATTCAAGACGTTAATGGCCAAAGTAAGTTTCCAAATGTCAGACGTATAACATAAGGAATGGTTCATCGCTGCATTGTTTCCACACATTCGGGTTCCATTGATGTAACAAAATATTGTGTCGCAGACAGAAGCTATGGAAATAGCAATGAAGTTAGAATCCTCACAAATTTGAGAAACTGATGCAAGAATGATGCATATTTATTCACAACTATCTAACCTTGCACTACAAATCCAAGACATCAAGAAATTCAAAGAGTTTCAAGAATATCTATTGTGTATAAGATGCATAATAGAAGGAAACCATAAATATAATTTCTTGACACTCATGCAATATGTCGCAGTAGGATCATCGAACCCAATAAACACCCAAGGGATACCTTGGTGTAGAATATGTTAGGCTAGAGGCCATCAATCAGAAGAATGTTTCTATTTGCATAAGATTGTAGGTACACCAGCTAGTATGTATTGTAAATTTTGTAAATATGCAGGACACGTTGAGAAATATTGCATAGCATTCCATTTGTTGCAAGAGAAGATGATGGATACCTACTTGGTGAATAATGATGAGAAGATGCAAGCTGAAAAAGCGCAAAATCAATACCATCCTGCTCAATATCCAACATAATTTCAACAACTGCAATATCCTCAGCCACAATATCAACAAAATCAATATCCGCTGCAACATCATTACCCAAATTTTTGAGTCCGAGGACAACAACCACAAGGATGAGGAGGATTTGGTTGAGGAAGAGGCCAAGTCGTATGTTATAACTGTTGATAACCAGGACACTTTGCTCAATATTGTACAAGTCTTGTGAATAATTGTTCATATTGTAAAGAATTTGATCATACCATTGAACAATGTCTGTTAGAACAATCAACCCATAGTTTACTACCTTAGACATTAATTTAATTATTTTTGTCTTATTTGCCTAGTTCATGTGTCCCACCTTATGCAAGTTGTCAATTACCTATCCATAGTGGTCCAATTTGCCTAATTTGACCCATGTAGCACTTGGGAAACCTGAAGGAATCAATTCTGCTTTATTCCTGGTCTCCTAGGCATCCTTTTGCTTTTTCTGCTTTATTGCCTTCTTTTTCAGTGTTTTAAGGCAATAGGGAAAGTTTGACTAGGTGAGGTGAACTAGTTTTTTGTCCTCTTCATCCTCCACTCTTTTCTCCTTGGAAAAGCATGTATGAGTTGTCATTCCACCACTCTTTATCTTTCCTAAGCCATTTTCTAATTCGTGAGCTCCATGACAGATTTGGGATCAGCTTTTTACACCTATGGGGGATTTGCTTAATTTTAGTAAGCCTGCTTTATGCTATATTCAAATTGCTCCTCATGCATTCGAATCCTTGATGTATTTTATTTATACAACAACCTATTATTTTATAGGGTTGGCTATTGTAAACTAAGTTAATACAGTTTAGTGTTCAGATCCAATTTCAGTCTCTTTTGTGAGTGATTTTGCATAATCAATTGTTAATTGTTGTGAGTAAAATAAATCTATCACTGGGTTCAATTTCCACATGGTATCAGAGCCATTGTAGATCGATTTCTCTCCTTCAAAATTGTTTTGCAGGTTCGACATCAGTGACTGGGAGCCTTCTACTAATAGCCGGGATAGATTTTCTAAGCTATGGATCAATCACAGAAAACTATCTTGACTCCCTTCAATTTATTTGAATGGAAAGAAGAGATGGAGATACTGTTGAGAGCGAAAGGCCTCTACAGGGTGACTATGGCAACAGAAGCAGAGCCCAATGCAGCTGCAGAGAAGATAAAATGGCACAACAGGAGGGATGAGGCCTATGGTCTCTTGTGTCGGAGTATTTCCAGAGACCTCCTTTTCCATCTTGATGGATTGACATCACCGAATGAAGTATGGGAGAAGCTTGCTGATCTTTTTGGAAATACAGATGAGATGAGGGGACATCAAATAAAAAATGAGCTGATTTCTCTGAGTCCAAATAGCTTTGAATCCCTGCAGCTATATTTCTCCAAGTTCAAAGCACTTGTTTTGCAGCTGAAACAGTGTGGGATCGAAAAGAAGGATGATCAGATCGTCCTAGCCATTCTCTCGAAGATAGGCCCTGACTATTCAATGTTTGTTTCAACCTTCTATGCCACAAAACTGATAGCTTGAACCTGGAAGATGCCTAGCCTTGCAGATTTCATGGAATCTCTCACACAAGAACAAGATAAGTTGGTGATGATGGGCACCACAAACCATCCAAAGATCAAGCTCTGATTGCTGGAGATTCGAAGGTGGATTCAAAAAGAAAAAAGAAAGCTAAAAAGACACCTGAGGAAAAGAGAGACAAGAAACAGTCTCCGGAGGAGCCACAAGGTTCCAAGAAGAACTACCAGAAGAAGAAAAACAAAGGTGAAATGAGCAAGTGCGCATGCTACAATAAGGGTAATCACACTGAAAGCTCTTGTATGAAGAAGCAAATAGACATGCTGACCCAACTCCTGGAGAAGAATGGCATCTCCCTTCCAGAAAGCTCAAAGAAGAGAGAAGGAGGATCAAGTTTAGATGACAGAGAGAGAGTTCATGCATTGGTTGCTGGCACATCGAGCTCACCCAGTTTTATCATTGATTCTGGAGCTTCAAGACACATGGTTTCGATCAAGGGGGAATTCTCCTCACTTGACATGTCGAAAGGACCACCTATAGTACTGGGAGATGACTCTCTCACTGAAAGTTTGGGAAAAGGGAGGATTGATCTTGATCATGGTC